>CAUYQV010128090.1:0-37234 GCA_963574575.1 Galagoides demidoff | reverse complement strand
TGATGGCTGCAACCAAAAAATGGCTGGGCGTTGTGGCGGGCGCCTGTGGTCCCAGCTACTTGGGAGGCAGAGGGAGGAGACTCGCTTGAGCCCAGGAGTTGGAGGTTGCTATGAGCTGTGATGCCATGGCACTCTACCCAGGGGGATAGCTTGAGTCTCCGTCTCAAAAACAACAACAACAAAAAGATGAAGCTAAAATTGACCATATAAACATTCCTGTCATTCTTAAGACCAAGCCTGGCACAGAAGCACCAGTGTAGTGTTCAGATGTCACTGATATGGGAGCTGGAGGTTTCCTATAAACCTGGTAGGATGTTCGATTCTGGGATCAGATATTTGGGCGACTTGAGTGGGCAGCTGTGAGGAGGGCAGAGGGAAGTGTGGGCTCTGACACAGCAGGAGCAGCTGGGAGGCGGAGGAGGCATTCACTTCCAGAACAATCTAGACAGAAGGAAGGACAGTCGGACTCCAGAGCAAAGGAGAGGCCCATACCGCTACACGCTCCCCTGCCCCTGTTGGGGCACAGAGGTAGACCCCAGCCCTGGGGGTCCTGGAGCCCCTTTCATGGAGGCAGGGGAGTGTGGGGGGCTTCTAGTCCACTGAGGGAGTTTAAAGCAAAGCCCCAACTGACAAAGAGGGAATTGCTGCTCTTCAAAGTGAGGTTGAAAGGCAGGACATTAGGCCTCTAGGCAGAAAGAAAACTGATGGAATTTGTTCTCAATACTGTTTCCTGTACCTCACACTATAATGGAGGAAGCAGGGATTTTTGTGCAATTATTTCAGGAGAAGGAGTAGAATTTGTGTTTTAGAAAGGTCGTGAAGGTCATGGTGATGCTGTTTGGGTGGGCCCACTGCCCCTGATGTGGATGGGTGCTTTGTATTTATTGATTCTGACCTGGGGGACAGGCAGTTTGGAAAGCTGTGTGGCTCTCGTGTCCATTTCCCAGGAGAGCCAGGTGAGTCTCAGAGGCCACCTGCGCAGGGCAGCAGCTGAAGTGGGGCAGGACAAAGTCCAGCCTGTGTGGCTGTCAGGACCTCAGCAGGCTCCAGCACACAGTGGGTCTCAGGGTTGGAGATCTGGGATGGTCATGTTGGTCAGGAGCCCCCATCTTCTGGCTGTCACCTGGTGTGTTCCTAAGGCCTCCTGCAGTTATGTGATAAGTGCCCTTGATCTCACTGGGAGTTCTTAAGGTCTGAATGCTGCAGTTGACCTCGGGAACCTGAAGGAGAAGCTCACACAGGCTCCCAATAGTCACACAGGAAAGGCCGGAGTGTTTGGAAATTAGATGGAGCACAGATTTTTTTTTCCAAATAGGCTGGAATTCGGTAAATCAAAGAAAACAGAAAATAGCAAGATTGACAGCGATTGCTACTGTCCTGTGACTCTGCCCTTCACTGTGGCAGACAACCCACCCCAGGGACAAGAGGGACAGACTGCACTCCAGCCAGGACAGGGGTCGGGTGTGGCCTTGGGGTGCACTGTGAGCCCCTGCGTCTGTGCCCAGTCTCCCCTACCACAGCTGTGAGAGGGAGTGGCAGCCGGGACTGGCTCCGGTGATGGTGACCCCTTAGCTGGGGCTCCTTCCTAACCCGGGGTAGGAATTGGTTTTCTGGAACTCACGTCTTGGTTCTGGCATTGGACCCACTGCTGGACTGGACCTTGGCCTCCCTCGGAGAATTAAGCTGGGAAGTCACACCCCCTCTAAAGCCAGAACTGTCCAAGGGACAACAGTCACCACCAGAGCAGCGTCTTTGTGGTGTGGAAGCTCCACTGGGCGGTAGTGGAGGGAGGCCTCGCCCTCCTTCCAGGCACAGAACCAGGCCACAGCGGCCAACTTCAGGCTTCCTGTTCCTGACTCACCATCCTCAGAGCTGGTGGCACCTGTTTGATTTCCTTAGACTCCAGAAGTTGCCCTGAGCCTAGAGGTGAAGCGCAGTGGTTTAGCTGACTAAACACAGGGAAAAGGGTAAGAAGGGAGTGGGGGAAGGGAAGGAGCTGGCCACTGGCCCCTGCCGCGGGTGGCCACGCTCAATGCCCTGGGGATGCCAGAGCTGGCAGGGCCAGAGGGGAGAGTGAGCTGAGGTGTAACTGTCAGCCCTTGGTGGGGGCTGCTCTCAGGGGCATTAATTCCTTGGCCTACCCCCAGCTGGCTGGAGCAGGCCGTGCCAAAGTAAGACCTCAGGAGGGAGGGCAAGGGCGGGGGCTGCAGAGGGCTCGGCCTGCCCCTGCCCCTGCCCCTGCCCCAGCCTCCAGCTGGGCTGTGTGGAGACAGGTCTCTGTTCTAACGTTCCACAGGTTTCTCTCACTTCCCAGCTGACTTCCCTTGGTCACATGGGTCACAGGTCACACTGGGACCCTGTTGGCCGACAGTGGTGCCCTCACACCTAAGCCCATGCCCAGCTCACACGCTGCAGCTCTGCCCCCAATCCCGGTGCTCCTGGTGCCAGCAGCTGCCACCTCTCCCCCAGGGAGAGTGTCTGGCTGCCACTCAACCCCGCAGAGCCCCTCCCAAGAAACCTCAGTCTTGTTTCTGGGTGAAGCTTTTGTATCTCAGTGCTCAGACCTTTGGGAAACTGTATTCATGTCCGGTGGCTGCCATGACAAAGTGCCAGAGATGGAGCAGCTTAAACAGCAGAAGTTTATTTCCTGAAGTTAGGCTGGGAGTCTGAGATCAAGGTGTCTGCAGGGCGAGTTTGCCCTGAGGTCTCTCTCCCTGTGGGCACAGGGCCATCCCTCTGTGTGTGTCTGTGTCCTGACCTCCTCAGGACACAACTCGTGTTCTGTCAGGGCCACCCATATGACCTCAGGTTACCTCAGCTACCTCTTGGTTTTTTTTTTTTTTTTTTGCAGTTTTTGGCCAGGGCTGGGTTTGAACCCGCCACCTCCGGCATATGGGGCTGGCGCCCTACTCCTTTGAGCCACAGGCGCCGCCCCCTTAGCTACCTCTTTAAAGACCTTGCCTTCAAATATAGATACATGCTGAGGGACAGGATGGGGGCTTGGAACATCAACATATGAATTTGGGAGGACACAGGGATAAGACCATGACAGGGATGGTCTTTACTCTCTCTATGTCCTCACCAATGTCGTGGGCATAGGCCCTTTCCCATATTTTAGCTGGACAGGCCAGTTTGGGGGAGGACAGTGGGGAGAGGGAGAAGGTGGATGTGTCACTGTGAAGTGTGGCTGTTTAGTCCCGTCACACAGTGCTTTGTGGCCCAGGATCTGGCCTGAGGAGAGGGTGGTACATTCTGGGCTTCTTATTCCAGCCTCTGGCCCTCTCAGGCTCCACCCAGATGCCCACCGCGGCTACTGCTGACCTGGGACTCAAGTCCTTCAGTCCGACCAGCTGCTGGCCTGGTGGCTGAGCCACGGATGCAGGGGCACAGGCAGCCTGTCTGCCTTTCCATCTGCCACAGCTGAAAGCAGACTCCTTACAGGGAGATGTACAGATATGTCATCTTTGGTTTTGGTCACTGAGTGCAGGGACCCAGGACCAGAGGCAGGTCACTGTCTAGTTTTCTAGTGCTACACTTTCCCCATGCCAGTGTCCAAGAGCCAAAACTTACTGAAGGTAGGGTCCTGGGCTCCCCCTGACTGGAGGCAAGGAGGCCCTGGTTCTGGAGGTGTGGAGTCGGCAGGATGGTTTTCACACATTATTTACAATGTTATCTTAAACGGAGTATGGAGTCCACAGGGGTTGGAAGAAAAAGAATTCAAAGGCTTCCAGAAAGTCAGGCTTCAAGGCAAAGAAGGGCCCAGCAGCACCGTCCATAGGTGAAGAGCTCTTTGGCTTAGAGAGGGTAATGTGCGGGCCTCTGGCTGGGGTGCCTCAGGGTGCCACCAGGACAGTTCCCCAGTCATACTTGTGCCAGGTCTTTCCCCAGAACCTTCTGTAAAGGAGAGTGACGAGAGGTCCTTAAGAGAACTGCTTGGACCACCCCACAGAGGGGATCAGGGACAGCAGACCTGACGATTTGTGTCAAGGGACAGTGGGCTGTCCATGTTTTGGGAGAGCCACATGGCTATTCTTCCAAGGTAGCTGAGAATGTCATGTAGCTCTGTAGGTAGGCTCCTAACCAGGGTGGGCCAAGCTGGAACCACAAAGAGAATGAACATCGGCCATGTGCAACTATTAAAATATTTCAGTGTCACAGAAAAGCCATGAGACCAGAATATGTGGTTTATACATTTCAAGCAATAACCATTATAACCAAATTATAGGACTGTAAAAGTAGCTCATGTGAACCTGAGGAGAGCACACCATAAATTACATATAATAGCCACACAAATGCTTATGAACCAGGCACATAACATGAAGGCAGGAATGGGCAGGTGTAGGCAATAGGGAATGGTGGGGCCTGTGGCTAACTGGAGAACACATGATCCACCCAAAGGCATCCTGAGTAACAATGACATTATGCCACCAACAAGCACACCTGTGGGCATGACATCTGTGGGCACATATGGTATAGGGATGCCAGTTTGTGACTACTCTGTAGCACAGCCATGGGAATAGGGGACAAAGCTTGGAATAGAAAACAAACTTCAAAGAGTCGCCAGCCCATTGTGCAGGGTTTTGACTGACACTTCAGGTGATGCTTGATTCTGGACTGGAAATGGATGGTGAAGTTTAATTCATACCCACCCCCTTTTGAGACCCTGTCCTCTGAGTGGAGTCTGGAGCTAGAATTTGTTTTGCCTCTCTGAGGAAGGTGTAGGGAAGCCTGTGCCTTAAGGAGGAACCGTGAGCAGTGAAACAGTAAGCAACCTTGCACATTACGACCCTGGAACCAGCGTTTGACATTTAGAGGCACAGTTTTTCTGTTCTGCCCTGTGCCAAAGGGGACTTGCTAAGGCAACTAGCCCATTTTTCATGGTCTGCATCACTGTGGAGACATTCCACAACGTGGCCCTCTCTTCCCTAGGACTTTCCACCAAGGGCCCCTCCACCCAGCAGGTGTAATGTGGGAATTATGCTAGGGAAATGCAAGGGTGCTGGAGGCCCAGTCCTCCTGGCTTTGCTGCAATGAGGCTACTTGCTCTCAGGCCCCATCTGGTAGAGAAGACAAGAACTCTGAGGCACAGGGATTGCATTTACCCTATTTTTCCAGTTGATGGTGGATGCATTCCCTAGGACTGCCATAAAAAAAATGATACAAACTGGGTGGCTTAGAACAATAGGCATCTATTTTTTCACAGTCCTTGTGGCCAGAAGCCCCAGATCAAGGCTGTGCTCCCGCCACAGCCACTAAGGGAGGAGCCTCCTCGTCCCCTCCCCCTCTGGTGCCCCCAGTGCATCCCTACAGTCTGCCTTTATCTTCACTTGGCCTTTTCCTCTGTGCTGTGTCTTCTCTGCCTTTCGTAAGGACATTTGTCAGTGGATGTAGGGCCCATCTGGGTAAAGGATGATTTCATCTTGGGACCCTTAACTTGATTAGTCTGCACAAGCTCTTTTTCCAAATAGGATGTTGTAAGGGTGAGGATGTGAGACGTAACTTTTGGGAAGATGCTATTCAACACACGACAGGCAATCTTTGTGTCCTTTTCAGCCCTTAATACCCAAAAAATAAATAGTTTTGCTTTAAGCCAAAGTTCACTTTTCACCCAGGGGGTGGTTCCCAGATGTGACCGTGCCTATGGGAGAAATTCTGGAGGAACCAGGAAGGCCACTTAGTTTTCTGGAGAGTATATTTATGGAATTGGAATTTCCAACCCAAGTGGCCTTGGAAAACCAGGACTGCTGGCTCTCATCTACACATGGATCTCCTCATTTTCAGAACCATCCCAGACCACTACACTGGAGATGCCATGGCTAGAGGTACATGGGGTAGCACTCTGCCCCCAGGAGCTTGTGACTTAAGGGATATCTCTTCCCTGACCCGGTCCCTCACCACCACAAGAGCCTTAATTTATTGTTCTCTAGCTTGGGATAATTTTAGGCAGCTAATTTTTTTTTTTTTTTAAGAGACAAGAGTCTCACTTTGTCGCCCTTGGTAAAGTGCCATGGTGTCACAGCTCACAGCAACCTCCAGCTCTTGGGCTTAGGCAATTCTCTTGCCTCAGCCTCCTGAGTAGCTGGGACTACAGGCGCCCACCACAACACTCAGCTATTTTTTTGCTGCAGTTTGGCCGAGGCCAGGTTTGAACATGCACCTGCAGTATATGGGGCTGGTGCCCTACTCACTGAGCCATAGGTGCCCCTCCTCTAGGCAGCTAATTAAGGATGCCAGACTTGAAGGTGAACTGGGGCAAACAAAAGAATGTTGTGACAAGTATCTAGGATTTCAACTTTGGATTGATAGGTCCCCTTATGTATGCCTTATGGTCACCTAACATGGAGAAGAGAACCCAAAAAGAAAAAAACTATATGCTTATGTTTGTTTTGCCTCTGTACCTAATCCTTATCCTGGCAGAGCTGGGGAGGGGCAGAGATAATAAAACCTCAGCAATTTCTGCAATTTGATTCTTTTTTTTTCTTTTGAGACAGAGTCTCAGCTGTCACCCTGGGTACAATGTTGTGTCGTCACAGCTCACAGCAACCTCTGACTCTTGGACTTAAGCGATTCTCTTGCCTTAGCCTCCCAAGTAGCTGGGACTGCAGGCACCCACCACGACACCCGGCTATTTTTTTGTTGCAGCTGTCATTGTTGTTTAGCAGGCCCAGGCCACGCTCGAACCCGCCAGCCTCCGTGTATGTGGCTGGCGCCCTACTCACTGAGCCTGCAATTTGACTCTTAATATAAAGTATCTGGGATAAACTGGCCTCATCTTATCCAGCTCAAGATGACAAAGTTGCAAAAAGTAAAAGAGAAGCTACAAAGTACAGCACAGGAAAAATGAAAAATATATAGTCATATTCCTTGGGGCTTTGCAAACACTGCTGGGAGTTAGATTGAAAAATTGTAGAGATTGACGAGCATTTCTGTTGAAAAAAGTGTGACATCTTGGGAAATCTATAGATGGGACCTCTCAGATTGAGCACTTGCTTCTCCTGGTTATTTTAGGGCCACAAACAAACTGGCAGTCTTTGTTAAAAGGTAAGCCCACCCCCACCCCCATATATAGCTAAAGAGAACCTTCTGGAGGCTACTGCTGGGTCCTCCTAGTTGTTAGTCTGAGAACACCTGGGCTATGGTCCCAGCTGTGTCCTCAAGTTTTTTGGTCCTGTTTCCTAGCAATGCCCATTTCCCATGGTGCTAAGAGTAGGATGAGGCCAGGCTGTTGATCAGGGCAAACCCCCCGGAGGAGACCATTACAAGGCTTACCTCCTTTCTGCTGCCTTTATCTATTCTCCTCAGCAGGGGTCTGGTTCCTGCCAAATGCGTTTGTGGGGATACAAATGTTCAGGCTGGTCTCTGCCCTGTCCAGGAGAGGCCTGCCAACCCCATCTGGGAGGGGCTTCATCTGCAAGGGGAGTGTGGGGCCTATTATTGTATTGCCACTTCCCAACCCCCACCCAAACTGCTTTCCCATGTAAAAAAAAAGATGAATGATTTTACATCCTGGTTATAAAACTCAAAACTTCTCCTTGTTAAACATTTAGAAAATCGAGACAAACTAAACAGAAAGAAATGAAAATCACCTGTCATTTTCAGTGAATAAGAGTTAATATGGATTGAGCCCTTTCTCTGTGTTGGTCACTGTTTTAAACCTCCACACAGATCAGCTAAGCTTCCCAACAACCATGCTGCCAACTATAATTATCCTCCTTTTATAAATGAGCATAACGGGGGTGGGAGGGGTGGGAGGAAACTTGTCCAAGATCGCAGCTGGTGGGGGGGGGTATGCATGTGATGCACGTTCCCACTTTTTCATAATTAGGGTTATACTCTGTGCATTTCTGAATCTTGTCTTTTCTTCATTTAATATCACATCATACATATTTCCCCAAATTATACAAATTCTTATTAATCATTTTTATGCCTGCATAGTAAACCATACTTTATTTACTCTTTTCCGTATTGTTGAACTGTTAAATCTCTTTCCTATTCCTTTTTCCTGATTTTTTTTTTTTTGAGACAGAGTCTCACTTTGTTGCCCTTATTGGAGTGCCGTGGAGTCACAACTCACAGCAACCTCTGGGCTTAGGCAATTCTCTTGCCTCAGCCTCCCGAGTAGCTGGGACTATAGGTGCCCACCATGACACCCAGCTATTTTTTTTGTTGTTGTTGCAGTTTGGCCAGGGGTGGGTTTGAACCTGCCACCTTGGGTATATGGGGCCGGCGCCCGACTCACTGAGCCACAGCGCCCCCCTTTCCTGAATTTTTTAGTAAGTCTATAATGACTCTCTTTGTATATAAACTTCTACGTTGCTTGTAACTTCCAAGGGATCAGTTCCTAGAAGTAAAATCAGTGTGTCAACAGGCATGAGCTATCAGATAGCTTTCTGGAAGGATCATCCTGATTCCTCTTCCATCATACCTGAAATGCCTCCCATAGATTAACCGGTGCCACCTGTTGTCATTGCACTTTTGTGAGATAAAATTCATGTAAAATTTATCTTTTAACTGTTTTCAATGGCTTTTAGTATATTCACAATTTTGTGCAACCATTACCTTTATCTCATAATTCCAGAACATTTTCATCATCCCCAAAAGGAGCCTATCATTTTCAATCCCCTTATTCTTCAGGTCCTGCAACCCCTAATCTGCTTTCTCTCTATGGATTTGCCTATTCTGTACATTTCATATCAACAGAATCATAATATTTGCTTCTCTTTTAATGTCTGTTGATTTGATGGACAGTATCTACAAACAAGTGAGATGAACCAATGTTCATTATATTGCTTCTTTATTGAATTATTTGCTTATGCTCTTTGCCTATATTACTTTTGGGTGCTCTTTGTGCTATTATTGATCTGTATGAACTCTTTACATGTTAAGGCTGATAACTCCTTGATTATCATTATTGTAGCAGTTTTTTTTCTGCACTCAAAATATTTTGATATGGATGATAAAGAACCATCAGTGAAGTAAAAAGAATCCACAAAAGGCAAGGCAGAGCCCAGGGAGTGTTTGGGCAGAGACTGGATGTGGGAGGGCTTTGCTTGGTGGTATAATATGAAGACTGAAATTTTTTTGGATATGAGCCTTCAGAAGTTTCCTTTAGTGCCAGCTAATACAGTCATAGACTCGGCTCCTTGGGCCATCTCCCCAAATCTCTGCTCAGACAGCTGTTAGGGGCAGGGGCCAGCCCTGCCTTGGGAAGCAGGTGTGCCCTGAGCAACCAGAGGTATCTTTCTAGACTTGTGCTGGCCTCCCCTTCCCTGGAGAAGGTTAAATTGGCTTTCTCTTCTCCATTGCCTACCCTCAGGTTCTGGCACTTTCTTCCCCCACCAGGCCTCCCACACCTGCCTCCTGGAAGGCTGTGAGGTGGAACAGTGGTTTGTGGGCACTGAGGCATTTTGTGAGCTGCTCAGCAGCTTGGAGTTTGCGCCCATGCATAGCAGATGGGCCCATAGGCCCAGTTTTTAGGAATTGTGTAGCCAAGCAGAGGCCTTTCCTACATGAACAACGTAGAAAATTAACAGGCCCCAGGAAAACTGGGGTTCCTGAGAAGAAAATATAAATGGCAATAGAGTAACCAACCATTTTACTGTGAATGCACAAATGTCCCAAGTGCACAGCAGATGCCAGCAACAGCCTGACACTTAGCTAAATGTCCTTAACTTACTGCTTTGTTTAAATAACATCACCTCCCGCCGACTCTGCCCATGAAGGGTTTGAGGATTAAACCATAATTGCGGCACTTTGGAAACTAAAAGGCAGATCCAATTTTATCACTCTGCCAGGTCCGGAGTTTGGGGACCATTTTCCGTAGTGAAAGCAATGGCTGCTAAATTAGAGCTCTGAATGGAGGGGACGCCTTGAAGTTGTGTGCCTGTGTGTGTGCACAGACGTGCACACTTGAGCACCCACTCTCCTGCAGACAAAGCCCACCTCCCTTTGTCAGGTGCTCAGAGGTGTCCTTAGCCCCAGGAAGGTTCAGACGAGTGTTGAAGGTCACTATGGGGACAGGGTCACTGTGGGGGCAGTGTCCCCAGAGGAGGGGCGTGGAAGTATGCAAGGACTGATGTCACCTTGTGCTTGCAGTGCTGGTGAAGGGCCAGGTCACCACCAAGTACTACCGGCTGCTGTCCCGGCGGGGCGGCTGGGTGTGGGTGCAGAGCTACGCCACCGTGGTGCACAACAGCCGTTCGTCCCGGCCCCACTGCATCGTGAGTGTCAATTATGTTCTCACGTAAGTCACACGTATTTGTTTCTCTCCTTGCTCTCTCTGCCTTCCCTGTCTGCATTGGATCACTCTGATAAACACCATCTCTCTCTCTTTCTCAAACTGTTCATTTGTCTCTTGTTTTGTCCTTTCTTGAACAATCTGGTCCTAACCACTGGGAACATGCAAATGGTTTCTATGCTCAGTGGTGAGGGCCAAGCACTAGGCAGCGGTGGGAACAAGGAGCAGGAAGCCCTCACCAGGTGCAGCTTAGGGCCCATCACAGAGCTGGGTGAGGGGCCAGGGTGGGAGGGAGTGCCCCCATCTTGAGTAGGATGCACATTCCACATCGTGGGTACAGGCTATCCTTGCCACAGACACTTGGGTCATCTCGGATGCTCCTGGCATGTAAGACAGTGGAAACCTCCTGTTCTTCCCATCTTCCTATAGAGCCTGTTGGAAGTGATGTGAATATCTGGCCTCTTATGAGCCTTAGAAGCTCAAGTTCAGTTGCAAGTACTTTTTAGGCCCTTAGAAACAATAGGACATAAATCTACCTGGAATTGTATATTGTCTCTGCCCACCATGACTACTGTATAAATTTCCTTGCACCCAGCTCTGCCCATACACTTGAGCTTGGAAGCTCCCCTAGCCCCACCCTGGAAAAGGATCCTCATTCACCTTCTAAACGCAGTGAGGATCTGGGCTCTAGGATCTTTCACAGAATGGCAGGCAGGTTCAATTTAGCAGTTAAGTGACTTTGGCAAAATTGTAAGAGGAGAAATCTTTTAGCCTCTTAATTATTCTTCCTGAGCAGACAGGTGTGGGCTTGTACTCCTTCCATGAACATGACCCTGCTGAGTCGGCTCTTTAAGGTAGAGATGGGCCCCTTATGTGAAAGTGGACAAAGCCAAGGTCAGGCTCCAGGGCAAGCAAGGGCTCCCTTCTCTTGCCTTTCAGGGTGCCATAGGCACGTTGGTTGAGGGTAGACTTGATTAGGGTATTTCTGCCCTTTATCTTTTTGCCTTGATGGCCTTCCTACTGGCCCCAGTGTCCCAGGAAATGTGTTTGGGGCTTTATGGGATTGGAGAGGGCTGTATGGACCTCCCTCTACCCTGCCAAGTGACACTAACCTGCCTGGCATTTCCTGGGTGCACTAAGCCAGGGGCCACAGGTAGCTTCTGTAACAAGGGTGAGCTGGCCTTCTCTCACATCCCATACACACCGATCTCAGTGAAATGATGCACTGGGGTACTACGAATGAAAGTGCCTGGGGATGGTGCCAGGGAAGCCACTCTACTCCCACTACTCACTGGACATGACTTGTCCCACTCTTGCTTTCCAGGGAGATTGAATACAAGGAACTTCAGTTGTCCCTGGACCAGGTGTCCACTTGCAAGTCCCAGGATTCCTGGAGGACCGCCTTGTCTACCTCACAAGAAACCAGGAAATTAGCTAAACCCAAAAATACAAAGATGAAGACAAAGCTGAGAACAAACCCTTACCCCCAACAGGTAGGGCTGTGCAGGATGCATCCATCCCGGGGATCGGGGCAGCTGGCCACTTCACCAGCAAGGAGCCTCTGATCGCAGGCAGGGATCTCCCTGTGGAGGGAAGCAGGGCCCCTGGGGGGTGTCTTGCTGCATGCTAGTGACACAGCCTGGGGAGGCTGCTGTCCAAGGGGCCAAGTCAAGTCTAGGGAAGAGAAGGCTGAATGAGGAAGGGCAGCAGCCTCTCAGAAGGCGCAGAAGTGTGAGCTAGAACACCCATCCAGCGTCCAACATGCTTCCATTCCTTTTTAAAAGTGAAAATTTCCCTCCTCCTCTCTCTTTTTTTTGTCTTTTAAAGTAGTTTGTGAGCCCTTAGAAATGGCAAGTGTCGGCTTGACCCCTGCGGCTCAATCGGCTAAGGTGCCAGCCATGTACACCTAAGGTGGCGGGTTCAAAACCCCAGCCCGGACCTACCAAACAACAATGATGGCTGCAACCAAAAAATGGCCAGGTGTTGCGGCAGGCACCTGTGGTCCCAGCTACTTGGGAGGCGGAGGCAGGAGACTCGCCTGAGCCCAGGAGTTGGAGGTTGCTATGAGCTGTGATGCCATGGCACTCTACCCAGGGGATAGCTTGAGGCTCTGTCTCAAAAAAAAAAAAAAAAAAAAGAAATGGCAAGTGTCCATAGTTTCAGCCTGTGGTGGGGACCTCCGCACATGCGGTAGGTGACTGAGGTGCTCCTTGACATGGACCTGTCCCCAGTGGGACCTCGAGGTGGTGTGGGGGCAGAGGCAGGGCCAGCTCTGGGATCTCATGGGTTTGGAAGGTGGCTTCCCGCCGGCCCTTTGCATTCCCTTCATCCACCTTCTTTGCCACACAGCAATACAGCTCCTTCCAAATGGACAAACTGGAATGCAGCCAGCTCGGAAACTGGAGAGCCAGTCCCCCCGCCAGCGTTGGGGCGCCCCCAGAACAGCAGCTGCATTCAGAGGGCAGCGAGCTCCTGTACACACCGTCCTATGGCCTGCCCTTCTCCTACCATTACGGACACTTCCCTCTGGACTCTCACGTCTTCAGCAGCAAAAAGCCAATGTTGCCGGCCAAGTTTGGGCAGCCCCAAGGATCCCCTTGTGAGGTGGCACGCTTTTTCCTGAGCACGCTGCCAGCCAGTGGAGAATGCCAGTGGCATTATGCCAACCCCCTAGTGCCTAGCAGCCCATCTCCAGCTAAAAACCTCCCGGAGCCACCAGCGAACACCGCGCGGCACAGCCTCATGACAAACTATGAAGGTGGGTCCAGTTTGCACGCAGGGAGGCAGGGAGGACTGGGAATAGGCAGGGCTGCAGCGGTGACGGTGGCAGGTGGCAGATGGAAAAAGAATCCTTACCTTTTAAGCAAACTTTTCCTTCTGCTTCAAAGTAGGGCTTGCTATGCTCTCCTGCTCTCGATGCAAGTGTGTCACAAGAGCAAGAAAGGACACACTGCATGCCTTGGGGACACTAGTGACAGTAGAAAGGGCAAAGGATAACCAAGTGTTTAGCCTACATATAATTCCTGGCCTCATTCATTCCCAAAAGAAGACAGTGATTTTCAAAACCAGCTTCCTGTGATTAGAGAATGCCAAGCTGTATTGATTTTACAAGATGACTTTCTACCCCACCCTAAAGTAGATAGGATGGAGTCTGCTGGTTTTCTTCCTGTGCCAGTTTTCAAAGTGCAGAAAATGTGGCAATCCATGGGATTGGGGACAGAAATGTTACTTACCAACCCAGGACAAATACTACAAACCCTCCAGGCCTCAGTTTCATCCTCTGTAAAATGGGATCATAAACAGTGTGATGTGTCTGCTCTGGGACTTGGCACACAGGAGGGGCTCCCCAGCACATGCAAGTTCAGCAATGACAGACAGGATCAGCCTTTTTGCCTTCCCCTTCTGGTGGCAAGCAAGTGGATGTCTTCTGTGGAGGTGCCACCGGCTGGCTGCCTGGGGTACAGTTTTGTTTGCTCAGTGAACCAACCCCAGGCAGAGGGTGAAAGGTGGGGACTGAGGGTCAGCTGCAGGAATGTGACATCAGGATGATATGACCCTAGAAAGAACTGCACCAGCCCCTACTTAAAGAGGGGTTAAAAAGGAGAGCTCTCCCCAGAGCGTCCCCCCACCCCACCCCAGGTACACCTCTGCTTCCTGCTTTTGATGCAAATCCCGGGAATCACTTCCTCTGCTCTGTAGTGTGACTCAACTTTAGATACATTTCTTCTCCAAATCTGAGAACAGGGATACAGATCGTGGGAGACAGCTAACCCTCTTAGCCGTCACTAGGATGTGTTTTTCTGAAGTAGCCAACTTAGAAAAGACCATACAGGTGGCCAGGCTGTGCCTTTTGGGCTGGGCCTGTTCCCAGCGCCACTGATTATTATATTTGAACCTCCAATACTCATCAATGCCTTGGGTCCCTCACAGAACCAATAAAGGGATTTTCCCAAACACTAAAGGAAAGACAGACCAGGGAAGGGTTTTGATAACAGCTGAAATTATTATCCACTGAAGACTGGAATTTGAATTATTTTCTGTGTATTTGGAAGTTGCCTTATAAGATGTTGCCTAATGTTTGACTTTTATTACTATTTTAAAAGCGAAAGAGGTTAATAACCATTGTTTGTCATAACTTTCATAAAAAATAGTGCTAATATGAGGCAATTTGTGATCAATTTCCTAGTCTTTTTTGGTATGAAAGGCAAAGACTATCATAAGGTAAAAAACAACAACCCCCCATAATTCCAGGGAGCTACTTAATTTCAGGCATCTAGTTGAGCAGGGTGGTTCCACCCCCTCCACACTGAGGGGTAAACACATATTGTGGGCAGAGCCCAGCTCTCTAAAGTGGAGGCCCCTGGTGCCCTCTCACTAGCCCTGTGTGTCTGTTGAGCACCGAAAATGGCCAGTGCCACTAGATGTTGAAGTAAAAGCTTCATCTCAGACACAGCACCAAAAAATAATAAAAATTATAAAAGCATTAAATCCCCCAGCAATTCTAAACATTGACTACGCACTGAAATAATATTTCGGATATGTTGCATTAAGTATATTATTTAACGGGAATTCCACTTGCTTCTCTTCACTCTAACGCGGCCGCTAGCACATTTCAAACGGCACCCTGCGACTGGACAGCGCAGGCCAGACCGCGCTGAGCAAGGGTGACGGCTGCCGCAAGAGCGCGTGGGTGGCGCGGGCAGCCGAGGGGTGGTGGCCCTCCACCACGCCCCGGGCGGTGTTGCTTTGGCCAGGCCCCTTCCTCTCCCAGTGCTAGGGTCCCTCTAACGTGTCGCCTGTCCCCGCAGCGCCCGCCGCCGTGCGCAGGTTCGGCGAGGACACCGCGCCGCCGCCGCCGAGCTTCCCGAGCTGCGGCCACTACCGCGAGGAACCCGCGCTGAGCCCGGCCAAGGCCGCCCGCCAGGCCGCCCGGGACGGGGCGCGGCTGGCGCTGGCCCGCGCGGCGCCAGAGTGCTGCGCTCCGACCGCCGAGCCTCCGGGCGCGCCGGCCCAGCTGCCCCTAGTGCTGCTTAACTACCACCGCGTGCTGGCCCGGCGCGGGCCGCTGGGGGGCGCCGCGCACGCCGCGCCCGGCCTGGCCTGCGGCCCCCGCGGCCCAGACGCGGCGCCCGGAGTGCTGCGGCCCCGGCCCCCGAGCCCCGCCGCCGCCTCGCCGCCCGGAGCGCCGCTGCCCCACTACCTGGGTGCCTCGGTCATCATCACCAACGGCAGGTGACCCGCCCAGCGCGGGGCCGCCCGCACGGTGAAGCCATAGGCCGGGCCCTCCCGGATCCTGCCCGACGACGTCCGGCAGGCCCGGGAGGGGCGCGCTGCATATGCATGATGCAAGTTAATTTATACAGAGACGACTATTTTAATAGGACTCCGCAGCAGACTTCTAGATTTTTACCGTAGATGCCACGGACGCCGACGCAGAGGACTGAGACCACAGAGACGCGGCCTGGCGTGGGGGAGAAAACCTGCTGGCCCTTGTTCTCCAAGACCTGGCTTTCCCGAAGGGGCAGCGCTGAGCGTCCCCACGCCCCCCGTGTGACCTCAGAGTACCCCATCGTTGGTGGGGGGGTCCAGTTTTCCTCACCTTGAAATCAGACTTACCTGCATCTTGCCTTGTCCTCAGGCTCGATAATGGCCCCACTGGGGGGTTTAAGGAGCTTCAACTCCGCAAACATCCTCCCCTCTGCGGACGGAGGACACCCCACTCTGAGACAGCTTGTCTGTCGGGAGGAGGCCTGTGTCTCCAAGCCCTTGTAGGTTCTTGGGTAAAAGGCAGAAAGTGTTTAAGTCCCATGAATAGACAACAACGCCACTGTCTTTAAAAGTCATTCAGGAGTCTCGTTAATTTTTTTAAAAATTTAACTTTTTTTCAACAAAAATCAACAAGCCTAGACTAAGGACGGGGTGAACATGCAATTTCATTATGTGTCTGAACACTGTGCTTCACTAGTACATTAACAAGCTCTTACTGCCCCCAAACCCTGTGAACTCTTGATAACACCAAGAATAGCACCTTCCCAATATACTGATAGGCATTAAATGCAAAATAAGTATATGTAGCCAGAGATTTTATATGAGAATGACCCTGTCAAGCTCAGTTTCATGGCAAAATGCCTCTGGCCCACAGAGATCTGTAATTCACTAGGCTTGTGTTTGTTACAAGTAGTGCTAATAAAGTTAGTTAAATTGCATGTGCAATATGGAAAACTATCAATGGGCTGCACCTTGTGTAAGAAAAACGTACTAAGGGCATGTAATGAAAGCGATGTATACATTTTAAGCATTTTCTACATAGCAAGGAAACGGTAACAGGTAAACAAAATCCTTTCATAAAGCACCAGCAGTATTTTAAAAATAAACTTCATTAATTTTTGTTTTACAGTTTTGCTTAAAGATCTCACCATTTAAAAATCCTATCATAGCTCTGAACTGGATGGGTACATTGAACTGTCTTTCAACTTGTCCACACTATAAACAGGCATCATTCTGGTGCTTTTTCAAAAGCGGTTTATTTTAGGAAATGATTTCCAAGCTTTCAGAGTAGAAAGAGGTTTTCACAAATGTTTTAAACTCATCATTCTAGAATCAAAGTGCCCCTATACCGACTGCTCTCAAAATGTGAACAGATCTTTTGCCAGCCCTGTGTCACTTAGTGAGGACTCAGGTAATTCCTATGGGGTGTTGGTTGGCTTTATGTTACAAGTTAAAATTTGCAAATTTGGGAACATGTGTCATGCAGTGAAAGGATGGATCGCAAGAAGAGATGCACTCACCTCTTTACTGCACTTAGCTATACCTCATTCACAGCTCTTTGGGAGTGTGTGTCACACAAAATAGGCCTAGGGTCTTATTTTTTATGTTCGTGAGTCTCATAATTAAACCATGACTCTTGGAAGGCGCAGGTTTAATTAATAGGAGGTATTACCAATATTTTTCAGTGAAGTACCACAAAATGCTTTTGTACCTACCTTCTTATTAACATTGAGGGCTGTATTTAGTAAATACAAATCATGAAGGCTATCAGAGCACATTATAATAACAAAGGTTGCTGCAGAGAAAAAAGTACCCATTATAAATTTACAAATGATAATGTAAATAGGCTTAACAAAGTGTATATGTACTTGAAAAATAAGATGTGTGCTAGGGAAAACGTCCTTGTCTAAACAAACATCACGGTTTTCATAGCCTAGAACATGAAGAAGATTCTTACATAAGCTGGCTTCGATGCAAGGTTAACAGCAGTTACTATGGCAACCTAATATTGTTACCTCCATCTTCAACAGTCTACACATTTTAGCTGGGAATATCGTTTCTTGACTTCTATGAGGCTATGATGGGGGAGAAGAAGAGCTTTAATAAATATACCTCTCTTTCACAAAAAAGAAGAAAAAAAAATTGTAGTGGGCCCTAACATGTACCATGTTGACAAAAATGCCACATCAAATGGATTTGAGAAATAAGCCCAATTCAAGACTGGCCTCCAATGGGGCCTCCCAGGGAAAGGAATTCCTTTATGTTCTTGGAAGCCTTTTTCTAGAAAAGCCATTCCATTCATACCTTTGTGAAGACGTGAACGGGGTGTGAAGGGCAGTGCTGAAGGAAATCTGTAAAAGCCTGTATTTTCTGCCCCTTCACCACCCCCACTTTTATCCTTTTAAAAGTCCTATCAGCCCTGCCTTCCTCCTCTCCACCCAAGGGAGGCTTAATACAGTCAATAGACCCTGTGTAAGTGACCTAGGTTTTGATTTATTGGAACTGTAAGACAATTAAAATAGGCTGTGTGGGCTGCTACAGATAAAAGGGAATTTTAAGAGAACATTTTCAAATAAATGCCATCGGATTATAGTAGCTTGAAATTTAAGTGAATTTGGGTTATTTACACTTGATCTTGACAAAAGGTTGAGAAGTGATGAATTTGGGTTATTTAAAATGCATTATTCAAGCTGTTCCTAAGCTGAAGTAGGATATGCATATAAGGCTAAAAATTGGGCGGGGGGGAGCTGTTCAGACACAAAGTCAAGCATATTTCACGAAATAAAAAATAGCCTAAAAAAGCAGAATCTACAAGTTGTTACATTAAATTTATTTCTCACCTCTGTAAAGAGGTTTTTTTACTTTTGGGTTTTGTGAACTTTCATTCTTTGGAGTAATAAAATTTCTCTTTTGTATGATGAATAGTGTGCACCAAAAAACAAACAAAAAAAACCCTTGGTTTCTTAATATTTACAAATACATACATATTCCATACTATGTAAAAACGCTATTTATTTTGTAAAAATCCGTTTAAATATGAATAAAAATACTCAAACCAAAAGTAGTCGCCTATTTTTAAAAATGAAATTTGTGGTGAAAAGAATGAGCTCAAACCATATAGAAAGTCTTAAAAGTTTATTTCAGCAGACTTGCTCTTTATAGGCATTGGTTTAAAGTGATTTTCTCAGAGGCATTCTTTGAAAAGCTAAAAATGCAAATACTTATACTTTATTTCAAATATGCACAGTAATTAACCAGGAATAAGGACTCTCCATTTTTTTGCCTGTTGGGAGCAAGTAGACCTAGGGGATGTGAGCCCAGGACACTCCGTTTTGGGTGAGGCTGGCTTTCCTCCTTGTTCCCAGACTCCAGGGAGTGGAAAGCTGTGCAGTACATGACACTGTGCCCTGTGGCCAGTCTCTCCCAGCTAGTCCTATGCACCCACCTCTAACCTACACCTCAGTCAGGCTCCTGGCTCCAGCTCCCACATCAGGTGACATCAGTGTGCTGCAGGGAAACCCACTGAGGATTTTTGGTCAGAGACAAGTCCTGCTTCTTTCCATCATGGCCTGCCAGCACTCCTGATGCTAAGACGCACTATTTGGGGTGAGGAGGCATAGGAAGCCCTGTGATTGCTTTGTCCTATTTTAGGGAGCATGTCCCCAGGGTCTCCCTGAAAATCCACCAGCCCACATCTTGCCAAAACATGATAGACACTCAACCCCCAGCCTCTAGCTGAGGGGTACACAGATCTTTTAAAAGTACGTACACATTCTGAGTTTAATGGCCTTGTTTTAAACATTATGCATAAAGAAAGCCAATGTTTCCATTAAGACTTTTAAAGCTCCTTGAGATGGCAGATGGTGGGGTACACAAATGGCCCAAATCCTAGAGTGAGGCGTAGTAGGTGGATGGGGTTCCCAGGCACTAACAGCTAGAGGTAAAATGCCTTCATTCAGCTACTCGATGTGAAGCAGAATTTCAAGGTTTCTTTGGTTTACGGGAGGCAAAATCAGGTTTACGGAAACCACAGCATCTGCTTCAAGGTCATTTTGTCTCCCTTAAGACAACTGGGTCTCCTGCTCAGGGAAGAACAGCCTATTAGGGAGTGCAGGGGGGGAAGCAGCGTGCCCTGAACATCTCTGCGTCCTTTGACGTGGCCACACTTCATTAGTTTTAATTTGCAGAAAGGAAATTAAATGATAACATTTTTCCCAAAGCAAAATGTCCAGAATAGAACTCCACCTTAAAACCAAAACATAGCATGTTTTTCATTAAATAACCCCCCAAAGACATTCAAAAAGTAATGATGGCAGCTCCGAGAGATGACTTGCCTCACATTACAAAGTTTGAGAAATGAAACTTGCGTCGTTAGCCTGGAGACCTTTGTCCCTGATGATACTTTGCAGACGCCCTCTCAAGGGTGAGTCCCTTCTGTAATTTTAGGATAATGTGGACTTTTATTTAAACTTGTCGCTAACTCCAAAAGAAGACCCGGCATTTAGGAGACAGTAATTTTTTTTTTTAGAAAAATAATTCTAATTGAACCCTTCTTTACAGAAATTGCTTTTAAAGTTACATTAAAAATATACATATATTGAGTTGGTGTATTTTACTAAACATGTCGTTTTGGTTTTTTTTTCTTTCTATGGGGCTGTCTGTGCCTGACTAAAGGTAAACAGATTTTACACCAAAACCCACAAGTTTGTGGAATTAGCCCGACACAGTGAAGACCTGGATGAAGATGGTGCTAAGTCTACAATGAAGGAATTTTGTTCAAAGCTGAAAGCTCCTTCAAACTTTCTTTCCAGTAATTTCAGTTGGAACTGGCAGGAAGAGAGAAAAGTGGACAAAAACTCTCCTTTTATGGCTGAAAAGTAATGGGTGTGATTCATAAGTTCAACAGAGATAGGAATTACATGGAAAAAGCATGGAGTACATCTGGAAATAGCAAATGCATATCAAAAGGCTTCCTTTCTTTTGTTCTTCCATGGAGACTTTTAGTGCATCAGATTCTGACTGTCTTAATGCTGTGTGTGAGCGCACACGCTCCGGGCACACACATGACTCGGGCATGTGCACACACACGCACGCGCACACACACACACACACACACACACACACACGCTCTTTCTGAGCTGATGGTATTCAGTAGTGATGTTTTCTTTCTTGGCAATATAAGGACTAGTGAATGAAAGATAATGATTTAAAAATAAAATGCCATGTACGGGTTTTCTACATTCTGTGCTCTGCAAAGCCTTGCAGGAATGCTCCCCATTTCAAAGTGAACCTGAAAATGGCTTAAAAGCCCCGAATCCTCCCTTGCATGTGGTGCGTGAGTGAGACTTCATCTCCAGCTGTCAGGGCCAAATCGTCCACCCCCACATCCAAGTGATGCCTCATCAGTGCTCTAAGGAGCTGGAGCTTGAAGCCATCTCCTCACAATATGCAGTAAATTTAAATTCTCATCAAATAATATCAAAGTCCTCAACTGATTCCCCTACAAGTCGTTGCAATGTATCAGCTAGGTGTATCTCAAAAGCCATTCAGACACCGCTATTGGAGCATACCACCACCAGGCGGAGAATAACTCCTGGAAGTCTGTTTTCTCTTTTCTACATTAACAAAATAAATAAATAAAATAATGACTAAGTGTTCATGTGTGTTCTTATAGGAAAATCCCTCCCTAGGTGCTTACAGTGATACTGTCATTCTCTAATTCATCGCCAACCTATGTGCCAGAGCATTCTTTGATTTGCTTTTTAATAGTCTCCACTAAAGGTCTCCACTACTGGGGAAATATTTCAATTATTCCACTGATATTTCCATGTAACTCCAGCCCCACCCCACCCAATAAACATAAACCTAAGAGACTTCACACCTACAGGAGGGCTTTATCTAAGTTAAACCTTCCATTCCTCAACCCTCTATCCCAGAGCCTCTTCAAACACCAAATAAAAGGACAACAAAATGAACCTTAAAAAAAAAAAACACCCAAATAATTAACACATGAAAAAGTTAACAAATGACTTGGAGTAAGAGAAACTTCACCTACACTCTACCGTGGGTTTCTAGATGGGCAAGGCCAGGTGCAGGATGGAGGCGGAATGCTGACTGAGTTGGCTCCATACCCAGCCCTGACCCAAGGCAGCCCAGTGGCGTCCTTGCCCACTGCCTACGAGCTGGCCCCATGAGTCAGAGCGGCAGGCCCAGGCCACCCGCAGGCCCCGGGCCTAGCACCGTTTGGGGAGGATGAGGTTTTGCAGCATGTCGAAGGAGTTCCCGTCAGGGTGCACGGTCACCACCTCGCCGCCCTCCTGATGGACCTGAAGGAAGCCAGAGTCATCCAGGCCGACTATGGACACCTTTGGGCCCTCGGTGCTTCCCAGACGGACTTGCTGACCACTGAAAATGAAGAACAGCGGGCGGTTACTGGGAAATGGAACAGACCGACTGGGACAATTAATTAACTCATTATCCATTCTGAAAGGAGAAGGGATTGGGAGGTGCTGGGGAAAGGGCTGGGGCTCGCTACGGTTAAGGCACAGCCAGCCTGAGCTCTGGCTTTTTCTGGTCCCATGAGAATTGTTTTACTAACTACTAAAATGGACAAGGGGTGCAAAGTGCAATAAGGGGTCAGAATCTCTTCCCTTGGCATCACTCCTCTGAATTCTGGTCACCCGTGACGATTTGTGCATCTCTCTTCCTCACCCCCGGCACTTTCACCAAACGCTGTCCAACCCTTTAGGTTTTTTGTTGTTTTTTCTCTTGGGCTGAGATGACAGTGGTGGGGAGAAGAAGCTGAGTTGATTAAGAAAAGTTTTTTTCTTATAAAAGTTGGATAGCACCAACTACAAGTGAAACCCATTCTGATCCACTACTTTTGAGTTATTTTCCAAATGGACCTGTTAAGTTACATCCCTCTCAACAGTTTTCAAAGTATAGAATTTTCCCTCCTAAACTTTCATTTTGAAGAATCTCAAGGCTAAAGTAGTCAGGCTTTTTGGCGGGCGCCTGTAGTCCCAGCTACTTGAGAGGCTGAGACAAGAGAATCGCTTAAGCCCAAGAGTTTGAGGTTGCTGTGAGCTGTGACGCCACTGCACTTTACACAGTGTGACAGCTGGAGACTTTGTCTCCCAAATAAATAAATAAATAAATAAATAAATTGCAAACATCCTGACACTTTATGCTTAAATACTTTACCATGTATCTCCTAAGAATAAGAAGGATCCCACATAAAACCATAACATTATCACCCCTAGGAAGTTCAATCCTGATAAAATAACACTGTCTAATGTACAGTCTATTGTCCCATCAATATCCTTTGTGGCTATTTTTCCAGAATCTAATTATGGGCCATACATTACATGCAGTTGTCATGCCTCTTTACTCTTCTTTAATCCCAAACAATTCTCTCACTTTCATTTTGTTCTGTTTATCTGTTTGTGGACTAACATTTTTTGAGGGTACAGGCCTGCTGTTACACATCAGCAGCTCTCAAATTCAGCTGTACGAGAATTCCCTGGAGCCTTTGTTAAAGATGCAGAGTACCAGGCCCTAATCCTCAGACTCTCCAATTTAGAAGGCCACAAGGTTGAGGCTGTGGCTGCTGCCTGGGGATCTCACTTTGAGAACCCAGGTTATCTAGAATGTTCCACAATTCAGACACTGTCTGAGTGTTCCCTGACAGTTAGATTGAACTGATGCTAAACTCTGTTGGGATGTTGAGTCCTTTCCACCACATCCTCCCAGGAGGCACAAGATGCTGCCCCATTCCTGGCCCAGCTAACTCACTCAAAGTGGAATCCACTAGGTTTCTCCATCAGATAGGAAAAAAAGAATTCTCAGGCCCCAGGGCTCAGTTCCTCATTTTAAGATACTGAACTACTGACTTAGTACTGACCTGTGGACCCAATATTTATAATAAAGGGGAAGAACGGCACTGGGCCCCTGGCCCTGAAAGGTGTCCACCAGTTTCTCCAGCACGGTCACAGTTCTAGCAATGAGATAATCAGGTCTTAGCGGCTTCAGTTCCGCCTGGTGTTGCTTGTTGTATTCCGCGACGAGGTCATTGATGCATATGGTAGGGTTACTGTTAGTCACATTGAATCCACAGCCTGGATGAAAGCGAAAAATTGAAAAGAGTGAGCAGCTCCCCATACTGATGGCATCACACATCTCTCACCACTACCTGGAAAAAGTTATCTTTTTTTTTTTTTGCAGTTTTTGGCTGGGGTCAGGCTTGAACCCACCAACCCCGTATATGGGGCTGGAGCCCCACTCCTTGAGCCACAGGTGCCGCCCAAAAAAGTTTTCGTTTTCACTGTCGATCTCCCGCTCCCTCGTCCTCATTCAGCTCCCCTGTCTCTGGCTTCTTGGACAGTGATTTATATTTTGAGGCCATCTTCCTTTTGCTCCTTCCTTTCTTATTCAAGCTGGGACAATCTCAACACTATTGCAAATAAGAAGCTAGAGAGAAGAAAGCTGGTTTTGATGCAAGTTAATTAAACAGAAGTGATTAACAGACAGACTTCTCAGTGTTGCTTCTGAAATAACACCCCCGCGGGCCAGCCAAGAACCATAGCAGCCCACGGAGAAGAAAATCTCTTAGTGCTTCTCCTACTTGAATAACAGGGCACACACTTGAAAACAGAAAATTGTATTCAAGACGTAAGAAGTAAACTCCGGATTCAGAGATTTCAAACCTTGGTCATGGCATGACCCCAGAACACATCTTTTAGTAATTTCTCCTTGGAAGTCTTTGGTGCTAAGGTTACACGGCTGGCAAGGGGCCAACTCATGTTCAGTGGCTCTTTTATGGGCTCCTGAGCCGAGGCTTCATGAGAGTGAGTTACCAGAGGTGGCGTCTGAATAGGCTGATGTGCGCTGTTACTTTATCCCCCACCCTCTCGGGGGAGGTCAGCGTCTTCAGAGAAGCCCAAGTTCAGTGCTTGGCAGGGCAGGTCTCCAGTAAGAACTGAGACAGTGCAATCAGCGGGCAGTAAGACTGCCATGTTTCCAGTGCCATTAAGAAAAAAAAAATCCCCCACTATTCTCCGCAAATACAAAAATGCCATTTGGAATAACATTATTCTACCAGTTTTAGTATAAAGGGAAGCACTGACTAGCCTGAGATTTTTATATAAAAAAAAATACTAGCTATTAAAATACAAAGCAATAGTTACATCTGGAAAAAATAAGAAACTATAGCAATAGGACAGAATTTGCAATTGCCCATTTGTTCATTCATTCAACAGCATGTACGGCGTTTGAAGTGCCTATTGAATGTAGCGCTGAATTGCTATATAGTGCTGAACATTCTCCCTTGTGTTCAGAAATTTAAATTCTTAGGGAGAATAGCAACATTGACCACCATGGACTTAGGGTGTGCTCTTCCAAGGACCAGAGAGCTCCCCCCTGCTGGCAACTCTGAATGCTTCCCCAAAGACTGTATCCCCAATACCCCTAACTCATGGCTTTAAGAATTGAATAAAAGCTATGGGTTTTCCGCACAGGAGAATGCTTCATCCCTGCTCTGCAGATGACATTCTCCCTGACGCCATCCATGGGCCTCTTTGCTATCTGTGGAGTCTGCTTAGGAACTTTTCATGTAAAGACAGGAAACAGAGCTTTGAGGGTAGGAAGCGGCTTGCCCAGAGTAATACTGTCAGCTGTTAGCAGAGCTGGAAACAAGCCTTGTATTCTCTGGTCAGTACTGCCAGCATGAGGTCACGTGTTTTCTGCCTGCTGCTGATTTCTGAACTCCAATTAGGTCCCACAAGGCATAATAGGGAGGCTGATGGTGGATGAGCAGGGGCCCATGAGCTTCTGAAATTGCGTCTGAATCCATCTCCTCGCCTGATTTGGATGTGCAGGGAGAAACAGATATTCTCTATCCCACCTCAACCAGTCTGGAACTTTTTCTGAAGGTTAAGGCAGCAGCTCTTTCACGACCTGGGAAGGTCTAGTTAAGAATGTAACACACAGGAGAGATAACTCAGAAATTAAATTTCTTGGTTGGCCACAGAGGCTCACCCCTGTAATTCTAGGACTCTGGGAGGCTGAGGCGGGAGGATAGCTTGAGATCAGGAGTTTGAGATCAGCCTGAGCAAGAGCAAGATCCCATTTCTATAAAAAATAGAAGAATTAGTTGGGCATGGTAGCATGCACATGTAGTCCCAGCTACTCAGGAGGCTGAGGCAGGATAGTTTGAGCCTAGGGGTTGAAGACCAGTCAATACAGCAAGGCTTCCTCTTTACGAAGAATAGAAAATTTAGCTGAGGATGGTAGTATGTGCCTGTAGTCCCAGCTACTTAGGAGGCTGAGGTCGGAGGATCAAACTTTGTGCTCGAGAGGTTTGAGGTTGCAGTGAGCCCTAACAATGCCACTGTACTCTAGTCCAGGTGACAGAGAAAGGTCTGTTTTTTTTTTTTAAATGAACTTTCTCTTCTTATTACAGAATGACACATTAAATGTTTATTTTCACCATTTCAAATTCAATGAGAAGCAGGAGTGTGGAAGGGTGTAAGGAAGTGTCTATTTGATGTGAAACCAACTTGGAGGTCTCCGTGGTCACAGAGAGGAAACACAGAAGCACCTCGAACCCATCTGTCCACTCTGTAAGCCACACCACGCTGCATAACCACAGGACTCCAAGAGAACGCAATTTCACATTATAATCTGCTCCCACCGTGTAGGTGTGCATAAACCATTTTTATTGTTATTGTTTTACTAATCTAATAATGCTGGGGGAAAGGCTTTAAGAACTTACCAATAAGTATATAAAACGTTTCTCCCATAAGCGTTGAATTAACCAAAACTCCACCGATCTTCATGAGGTCGCTGTAATAAATGTCGTTGGGCCACTTCACCCGTAAGTTGATGTCCTAAAGGAGAATCTGCACGTTAGCTGGGCAAGCGCAGCACACAGAGGCCCGGGCCAGGTCACTGAGCCGGCAGTAGGATGTGCAGAGCTCAGGGAATACCACTCAGCCTCTCTCCTTTGTCAGACGGTGAATCAGTGAGACCATCCAATAGTGAAGTGGCCTCTCAGGCTACAAGGCGAGTGACCGAGAGGAAGTGCCCACACAGACCCAGGGCTCGCTCCCACCCCTACTGTTTCTCATCATCCAGAGCACCCTCTGAAGATCCCATCTTGGGAATGAAGTTCATTATCTCTTTTTTTGGTTTTTTTTTTTTGAGACAGAGCCTCAAGCTGTCCCTCTGGGTAGAGTGCCGTGGTATCATAGCTCACAGAAACCTCCAACTCCTGGGCTCAAGCAAGTCTCTTGCCTCCGCCTCCCAAGTAGCTGGGACCACAGGCAGCCACCACAACGCTTGGCCATTTTTTGGTTGCAGCCATCATTGTTGTTTGGTGGGCCGGGGCTGGATTTGAACCTGCCACCTTAGGTGTATGTGGCTGGTGCCTTTGAAGTTCATTATCTCAATAGCAATGACAATCCCTGCCATGGAATGCTTAACGTGTGTGGGGCAGGGGGCTGGGGTGGGGGAGAGCAGCACTCTAGGGGTCCTTCCCCATAAGGAGCTCAAGCTTGAGAGGCAAGGATGCCCTGAATGAAGCAATGTCACCAAAGGCAGGTAGCAGTGTCTCAAGGAGAGTGCCACAAATCTGGAGGAAGAACTTGTTACCGAGGAACTAAGGAAAGCCTCAGAGGTCTGCCAATGGTCAGCCTGGGGAAAGGAATGGACTTGTCACATTGGCCCACTGCCCCCCACGGGGGAACTCTGCCTGTGACCCGGTCACAGTAGGATGGACCAAGAGTGGACTCTGCCTCAGGCTAGAGCAACCATGCCTCTGCCTACCCCCCATGACGTTGAGGTTGGGACAAAACTAGATTAGACCAAGTAATTGCTGGAATTGCCAGGTCTGTTAGCCCTGGGGATGGCAGCCAGGCTGTGTCCCAAACATGTGGCAAGCTCATGTGGAATGTGAGGCTGGAAGGGAGACACTCAGCAAGAAAAAAACAGGAGACAAGAGAGTAGCTGACAGCCTCCAAATCCCACGGGGCTGGTCTTCCCAAACCGTGGGCCGAGCATAGCACCGGGCCCCATCTCAGAACCTGTCCGTATGTCACTTGTACCAAACCCATTTAACAGAGGAGGGAAGGAACTAAAGCTGGTAGAGGTTCCGTGGCTGCCTGAGGTCACACTGCTCGGAAGTGGTGGAGCTGGGATTCAAACCCAGGGCTTTCTGACACCCAGCCTAGGGAACCAACACTGCTATGTGGCCTGCTGCTCCCATGAGACCCCCTCTCTCTTTCCCACAGGCCTTCTTAGGACCTCCCCTACATAGAGCACATTTCTGCTCTTTGGAAGGCCACTTCCCTGGCACAGCAGTTTAGGCTCAGAGAAAAAATGCAGGAACAGGGGGACAGAGGAAGGAGAGTCTAAATGACACCCAGGTGCTCACAGTGACCCTTAACTCATAAGGACCTCGTGTTTCCTTTTTGTCTAGAATAGGGGTTCTCTACTGAGAGGGAGGCATTTGGGAATACCAGGTAGCATTCTGGTTGTCACAGCAATGCTGTGACACATCTTCTAAGCCATAGGACAGCCGCTTACAGCCACAATGTCAGGGACCCAAATATCCAGAGTGCCAAGGTTGTGGAGCTCTCATCCAGAAAACCTGTAACTTGGGGACTGTGGCCTCTGCTACTCTCCCCAGCTCCCTCTGCTTCTCCTCTCCGCCTTCCCTCACACCCCCTCAGACCCGCTGTAGCAACAGGAGAGCAAGTCCCTGGCTCTGCAGGAGGATGGAGACCGGTTCCCCAGGCCAGGACACGCTGCTCCCCTCCACGGGCAGCAGCTCATGGCCCCACACTCGGCTCTTACTCAACTTCGCATTTTTTAGGTCTAGTTCGTGAGTCAGATGATGACATGTCGGGCTCTCAGACAAGTAAACAAGAACCATCTATTCCAAGAGGAAGGCCACGTACTTAGTTTTCATTTTCTCAAGCTGCTGCGACCTTCCATGTGTAAGGCACCAAGGGAAGTCATGTGGGGCCCAAAACAAAACGAACCCTGCTCCCAAAGAGCCAGTAACTGCAGGAGACAGACCAGGAGCACATGTCACTCTGCTTCAAAGCCACACGTGGTCAGCACCAAAAAAAGAGGTCTAGATATTTCAAGTGCTGCACAGTCTTGCAGGAGAGAGCTCGACGTGGCTAGAGCATTCAGGGAATGGTATTTGCGCTGAGCCTCAAAGGACGAACAGCATTTTAAGAAGCAGAGAGCGGGAGCAGAGGGTGAGGGTGAAGGGAGGGTGCTCCCAGGGGCAGAGGACTTCACAGACAGAAGGAACAGCAGGAATGGGAACAGGCAGCCCCAGGCCGGCTCTGGAAGAAGTGCAAAGGGTTTGGGTGACACTGTGTCCCGTCTGGGGAAGCTGGACATGATTAGTGTGCTGATGGTGACATCTGGCTAGGGACAAGCTGGGGTCCTAGTGAAGATTGTAAGAATAGAAAATGCCCTACAAATAGGGCCAATTTCAACCACCTAGCAGCTGTACTGTATAAGATGTGCCATGTTAAAAATAAATGCAGTTCAGAAGCACAGTCCCATCATACAGGTGGGGCTGGGGCAGCCGAAGAGGAAAGCAGAACTTTGGTGGGAGCTTCTTATGGAGAACAGGAGCCCAAGTACAGCTGGGGGCGAGCTTCCCACCTCCCCACCCTAGACCCCCAGGGCCTGCCTGGTGCATCCTCTGGAAGCAGGGGGACCCAAAAGCATGCGTTAGCAGTGAGGCGCAGGTCAAAACCACAGCTGTCAAAAACCCAAACAGGCTCATTTAACCTTCTAGCCTCAGCATTTTACTTACTTTCCTAAAACTAATTAACCCATTGCTGGAATTAAAGATAGTTTCTCCTATCTCTGCACTCATGATTGCTTTCTACATGACAAATTCTATAGCTCAGGCACTGCAGACTGGGCTCCCGAAGGTTTTTGATAGTCTGTTTACTCCAAAACTTACCAGACAAAGCATGAAGGCCGGGGCCTGGCAACAAATGTGTGCTGTGGCGGTGGGATATAACTAACACGGGAAACACAGACCCTAGAATTACCTGTCAGATTTACACCTGGTGGATATGGGGGCATTGTAGCATCAGAGGGGGATTTAAGCGGGTGCAGCAGACTGTGTCTTCACTATGCATGACAACAGGACTCCTGAGTGTTCCCTGAGAGTCATGCCTTTAACACCCCACTTCAGGGATCAACAGGATCATTTCTTTTTAGTTTGATTAAGAGCTGCAGGTGGGAGGGAGGCGGGGGGTGGGGTGGGGGCAGCTCCTTTTGCAGCCACTGACCTTCTTCCAGGAACATTTGGGGGGGTGTATGGGAAGCAGGCTCCAGATAGAGAAGAAAAGGCTTCAGTCTCTGTGCTAATTGTTCTCTCTTGTTTTTTTGATAACTGACGTCTAAGCATCTAAAAATAACAGTGACACAGGCGCACCTGTCCTGACAGCTGGGGGATGATGGTTCCAAATGAACCTGGATGTTGAATGCCGCTGAGCACAGACTATGGCAAAAGGAGATCGGAAATGAGAAGGTTTTCTTAGGTTCAAGAAATAACCCTTTCTGGTTGGGCGCCCATAGCTCAATGTTAGAGTGCCAGCCCCGTGCACCAGGGGTGGGGTGTTCGAACCCAGCTAGGGTCTACTAACCAAAACAAACAAACAAAAAAAACCCTTTCCCACACAAAATGCAGACATATAGCTCCTATCTAGTCCAACAGTCGAATCTCATTTAGTGCTTCAAACAACAGACAATAATTACAAACAAACAAAACCTTGTCCTTACTGAGATGTTCGGGAAACCTGACAAGCTGGATGGAAAGGCACAATCCTGAGTGGAACTGTGGGCCCTGGATGCATCTGGCAGGCATGAAGCAACAACAGTACCTGGTGGCTTTTAAAACCCCAAGAGCTGCCAGCTTCGCAAAGGGCAGGCTGAGGCTCTGCACCCACCAGTTAGGCAAACACAAGCCACAAACAGAACCGTGCTGAATCCTGCGTGCCTGACAGGAACGCAGGGAAATTAAAGTGTACATACCTGATACTCAGGGATGGACCTCACTGCTTCCACGACCGCCAGGGCCATCAGATGCTGGACAAACGGAATCCTCTGACCAAGCTGGGATCTCAGTGGGATGGAGATGAGCAGAGTGGAAATAGCGCACCCCACGGGGCTCAGCCACACATTCCTTCCCCGCCCTGCAACACAGGCCCCGTTGGAAACACGTTACCGTTGCTGCATGGACAGACGCAGACACACAGACACCAGGGCCACGCACTGAAGAGCTGCCCCGCTTAAACAAGCTGGGACTTAGTAAGAACCTTGAGTATTCTGAGGTTAACTCAGTAAAAGACAAGCTTTCTAAAATCTGAAGCTCTGCTGCTGAAAAGTTTCCGAAAATTAGCATAATGTACTGTTTCTGGGAGCGTATCGTTTACACTTTGATGGTTCACAATCCTACAGTGTCTGAACATGACTATAAATTTAATTCTTAACAGATGGTTGTGAAGGCAGAAGCAGAGACACTGGGAACCCGGGCGACTCTACATCACCCACGAGAGGTCCCAGGACTGCTTTCTAGAGGGCTCTCTACTGTCGTGAGGGTCACACAACCCAGCAAACGTGCTAAAACCCAAAGAGCCGCCGCTGAAGGGCGGAACTGCACGGCTGAGCACAACGTCTCACTAAAGCTTCCCAAAGAGGGATCTGCAGTATTAACTCTGCACTGTGACTTTTCTTAACGCTGAAGTTAAGGAAGTAAAATAATCAAAATGAGAGGGAGAGTGAACCAAAGTTCTTCTACACGGTCTTTTTATTAGTCTGCATATGGAGACACACAGCTTTTGAGAAAATGAATTCTTTTTCCTTTTGAGGTATATTCAAAAGACATGTTTAAGAGAAAGAAGAGGGGAATAGTAGACTCTTTATTTCTTTGCTTCTTCTGAGAAAGTCATAAGAGCCTGTGAGGGTTTAAAGCATATTGGGGCAGCCTGGCGCCGACTGGGGAGGGGCTGGCAGGGAACCCATGCAGGGCCAGACCCAGGTGGATCCAGGACCAGTAAGTGGTGTGAGCCCTGAGCGGCGCCCTGGTCCCCTGTGGTCACTCTGTGAGTGGGCACCAATGGAGAGCCCACTGTATACATACGAATTCCACGGCCAGCTGGGGTGGGGTCTGGCACGTGCCTGGCCCCTCCCTGTGACCTTGAGCAGAGACACAGAAGCTACCTTACACAGAACCTTCAGGAAAATAAATGCTCTAGATTCCCAAACTGTGGAGCCCAGAATTTACCAGATGTAGGTAATCAAATGATAAAGCAAATGTCACTTGATTAACAAAATATCACAATTTGAAAGAATGCTTCAATTCTACAAAGGCAAAATCTTCCTCTGTTCTAGGCAGTTGTGAAAACAGAAACAACTGCTGACCCTCGAGACGAATTGATGGTCAGCCCACGCAATCTACAGTCTCTCTGGCCACAGGAGCCGCAGACCGTAGAAAAGAAAAGGAACAGGAATGGTAGCAAAAGACGGCTCACCTTTGCCCTGCGTCTGCCGGCCCGCGATGGCTATTAATCCCGTTTCCTGCGGCATCTCAAACATCAACCTGCAAGTGGTGGGAAAGACCAGTCAGCCAGAACAGAAGCAACAGCTCAGGCAGAGAAAGACAGCACCTGCACCCATCTGTGAACGTGCCACCAAGCAAGGGCTGATTCAGGTCCTTGAGATCTGTAGGGAAGCAAAGCCAGGAGGGGCATCACCCTCCCTGCTCGGCTCTGTAGTGATAGTGAAAAGGGCTGAAAAACCATCATTTAGTATCAAAAACGCGCATGGGGGAAGGGCATGGGCACCTGCCCGAGCTGTTATTCAGTTTAGGTTAGATTACATTTCATCAGAACGTCCGTTCAAGCACTCTCTTTCCCTACCCCTCCGTGTGTACCTTCTTCAAGTGACAACTAGCAATTCCTGACATTTGTTTCTACTTACAGTGCATTTCTGTTTGAACGCTAGAACACAATTATAACAGAAGTTTCTGATTATTTGGAAAACCGATATGGTGCCAATAAAGCCATTTAAAAGATACACTATCCCCTGAGAACTAATTATGATTTAACTATAGTAAATAAATCTACACCTTCAGAGAACTCAAGAGAACCTTGGATCATTTTAGCCTTCAGTTCTGCTCTTAAAATGGTGCCATTTAAAAGAAAACAAACTTCCCTTTGGGGGGACAGGTAGAAAAGTGCCCTATGTTGCCCCCTAAATGAGTCAGCATTCATGCTTTTCAAAAAAGGAAAGGGGGAAAAAGAAACATACAATGCCCCGTTCTGAGGGCCTCCTCCCAGCTGCGTCCTGTGTCTGAAGCCCGTATGAGGACAGGGTTCTCCGCACTCCCCAGCTGCTGGCCAGGTCCTGAGCAGACACATCCGTGCTGTGCCCGCTGTCAGTGCAGCTGTGAGGGCCTCTGAGACAGTTTTCTTTTGAGAGAGAGGAGCAGCAGGGGCAGGCATGAGGAAGAGATGCTATTTTGTATTAACATAAAATTTCCAAAAATAAGTCTCCAGAGATCCACAGTGCCCCTGCTGAGGGGAAAGGGGCTCTGAGAGGCTCACCCTCCTCCCATCTCGGCTAAAGGGGTTGGTTGGAATTCTGCAAATCTCTGGAACTCAGCAAAAGAAGAAAAATACTTAAAAGCAGAGAAAAACAACACACAGTGTTCCCCTATGCACCGATGACATGCAGGGCTCTGCCTGCCAGTGTGTGCAGTCCCCGTTAGGACAGAAGGGGCCCAGAAGACCCTTCCTGTGTTAAGAAGACTCCAGGCTGCGTGGGGCAGGGGCTCAGCTGGGCGGACATCTGTCCTTCCACACAGCGGCTGGAGCAGGCCCAGGGCGCCTTCGGTGAGCACCAGGCCCACTTCCATCTCACATGAAATACGGCTTCAGAAGTATTTCTCTTGGACACCATGAATAACTCATTGAGCGTGAATGCGCCTATACACCGCCGGGCTCCAAGAATAAAGCATCCTTTTCTTGTGTTGGGCCGACAGAAAATCCTAAGAAGGAGTCTTTGTCTATGCAGGGAGTTAACATTGTCTTCTGGGAGCCTCTGCTTTCTAGAAGGTCCTGGCAACCCTTTACCTGGGGTCCAAAGGCCCAAGGCTCTGGAAGGGGAATCAGGCAGGGTGAGCGGGTGGCTTAGCACACTGTGAGCAGGCTGCAGAGGCTCTGTAATATACAGGCAATCTGGGATGTTCTTTAAACATGTAGACGGTAGACGGTCATACGCCACAGCCAGCGATGTGACAGTGGGGGGGGGGGGGTGCGGCACGCAGGAAAAAGCTTGGTTCAGAAACCAAACACAGGCTTCTAGAACAAAGAGAAATGATTAAGGGAACATATGCACTAAACTGCTGGAGGTTTGGCAGCAGTTAACAGGGCATATTAATGAGAAGAGGGAGTCTGTGCCGAAGGCCACAGGAAACTCTGCACGGAGGGAGACAACCGGGGAAGGTGCTAATGCTCCGATGGAGACAACTGGAGGCCGCCAGGTTTATTTGCACTATCTCAGATAACTCTGGGGGCCAGACCACGGGGCCCATGGTCAACAAAGAAGCGTTCGTAAACTTCGTAAATTGTATATTTCTGAAAATGAAGCTGCTTGTGTTTGCTTTAGCAGGAAAGAGACCATAAATGCATTTTCATTTGTCAACGATGTCCTTACAGAAGATTTTTCACTAAAACTGTTCTTTAACATGAGCAGGGTTACCTAACGATTACCTCCCGGTCTCTGCGCACTTTCTTTCCTTGTTGACAAAGGCTGTGTGGAGTGAAAGGTCCCCGTGACTGGCAGCCGAGCACACATTGTAACATCAGCCGGGCACCATTAACAATCTGTCTCGTCTCCCTCCTTCTTTTCTATGAGCTCTACACAGTTGGAACAAAACACGTGCAGCTTTTGTTTCCTGTTTTTCTGTTGATGCTGTATTGCAAGTGTGTCTTCCAGGTTGCTACATAGTCTTTGTAACTATCATTTATGGCTATTCTGTGGACTTAATAATTTACTTAGCCAGTCTCCTATTGAACAGTTATTTCCAGATTTCTGCTTTTATGTCACTGTGGTGAATGTGGACTGTTTATTTCCTTACATTTGGATCCGATCCCCAAAGTGGACTGATTGAGTCTGAATTTAAAATTTTGTCTGTTCAGATTTTTCACTAAAACTGTTCTTTAATACGATTGGTTCCCTTTCAATTTAGAATTTATTTTGAATTTTTAAAAATGTTTTATAGTAGGTATATTTATAATTAAACTATTCATCATTTCTAAGAATAAGACCAAAAATCTGCTCGAAAAATAAGAAAGACAACCAATAATAGTTATCTCTAGCACCTATTTTATTATAAATAATGAGCAAGAGACTATTTGATAGTCACTAGTGAGCAGAAATTCTTCAAATTAGTTTGTTCATATGCAAAGACAGCCTTAAAAAAGTTATGCTTTCTGAGTCAGGGACTATACTTTCACCAAATTGAACCCCAAGGAGTATTCAGACAGAAACAAAATATAGGGTAATTCTGGGGCAAACTACTCACCACAGCATCACTAATATAGTGTGAAAAATCAGAAACAATCCAAATAGTTTATAATTGAGACTTTTTTAAAAAAATGATAGCATCCCCACATGAAAAACTATCAGACAAGCCATCATCGATGTGGTAAAACGCTCCACTCTTAGGCAACTTAATGAAGATACAAAATCCTGTATAGCGCATAATTCCGATAATGTTTAAAATATACTTTTAAAAACAGTTAGGAAATGAACCAGAACATTAGCTGTGGTTATCTCAGGGAGCAGAATTATCGGGAAGATATAGAAAAGTACAAAGTAGAAAATAAATCACCCACATAAGTCTCTCTTCTCATTAAAAGCGTCCAGGATTTTTTTCTCCTTAAAAAAAAAAAGACACATCCATTATGCTTTTATAAAATATGTTTCTGATGATTGAAAAAGTTTTATTTTGGAGCTATTAAAATAATGTTGTAGATGTATACTTATGAACATTCTTATTATGGTGATAAGTTTTAAAAAAGAAAGGTTTAAAAACAGTATCACAGTATGATTCCCTTTAGGTAAAGTGTGTATTTACAAAAGAACGTAGGTCACATGTAAACAGTGGTTATCCCAGGAGGGTGAAGGTAGAATCATGGGACCATTTTAATTCATTTATGCTGCTCTATGCAATCTCTGGGTGGTAAGATTTTGAGTGATTTTTATTTCCCTTTTCATACTTTTCTGAAATTTCCAATGTTTCTATAATTGGACTATACTTACACATTTTATAATTAGGAAAATGATATTAAGAAAAGATTTATCTAAACCCCACTTTTCTTTTCAGTAAATCAAGCCTACACCCGCTAGCTCACTAGTCGTTAAACTGTCTATCTGGAAAGATCACAGATTCGCACCGTGAGGGCTTTCCAGGCAGAGAATGCATCACCCCAGGCCAGGCCGGTCTAGGGGCAGCTGGCTTCCGGGAGCCGTGGTGCGCCTTCAGCTGTGCCTCCCTTTCTTGAAGTGATGTTATGGAGTCTCTGGAAGAAGGACCTCCTACCCAAATAAGTCCTGGGCATCACGCTCCAAGGCAGGGCAACCCGGGGGAGGCACAGGGCTGCTGCAGCACCAGAGCCTCCCTCCAGGGCTGGGCAGTTTCATCACCTCGGGGTTCTTCCCAGTGCAGGGAGGGTGGCCGGCTCCATACTGCCTTCCCGTGGTCTTCTTTCCCCCCCTAATTTTCTCAGTTAAGACTCCCTCTCCTTATCTTTGAGAGGGACATGTGTTCTTAGGCATTCCCTGGAGCTTCCCATAATGTGAAAAAGAAAAGGAATAGGCAGTGGGGGAGGGAGGGGCAGGCAGTCACACCCTGAAGTCTTTGCTGGCTTCGGACTTTTGCAAACTCTCCTGGAAAGTGACTTCTCACTGCTTCTAACCCTGCCGCTTCTGTGCAGTTCAAAGCAGACAGCACCGTACTTCCTCTCAGAACTGCTTGTTTAAATGTATTACATTGTGAAAACCAACCAATACATCTGGGTAGCCCTTTTTAAAAATCTTAAAAGCTAAAATATCAAGGTATTTTACCTTTTAAAAAATGTTGTACTTTGACAGTACAATTGATTTCCTTTAAAAGCTTCCTTTCTATTCAGGAATGCACAGGACTGTTTTTTGAAAGAAAAGGAATAGCTGTTTCTGCTAAAAACACCGGGGCCTGTGGGAGGGCTGCACTTGCAAGGCGGCCACGGTCTAGGGCAGAACTGGCCCAGCTTCTGCCTGGCGGCTTCTGAACCGGCCACGGGGTGTGGAGGCACAACGCTGAGGCTGATGTCCCTAGAACACTGCAGGGTCCTACCCAGACAGCTAAGGAAAGGTTCCCAAGGAACTTCAGAAACATCAGAAAGCCTCAGAGAATCAGACACCGCCAGACTCAATCCTCAGGCTGATAAGAACCACCCCAGAGGATTCCACCTCTGTAAATCTCTCCAGTCCCCTACACAATGGGACTTTTTTTTTTTTTGGAGACAGAGCCTCAAGCTATCCCCCTGGGTAGAGTGCCATGGCATCATAGCTCATAGCAACCTCCAACTCCTGGGCTCAAGCGAGTCTCCTGTCTCAGCCTCCCAAGCAGCTGGGACCACAGGCGCT
>CAUYQV010128089.1:0-10292 GCA_963574575.1 Galagoides demidoff | reverse complement strand
TAAGATATTTTGAGAGAGAAAGAGAACACATGCTCATGCAATAGTGAGCATGAGAGTGAGCACATGCAATTCACATAACTTTATTATAGTATATTGTTCTATTTTATTATTGTCATTAATCTCTTACCTTGCCTAACTGATAAATTAAAATTTATATCTTGGGAAGTATTCCTTCTTTTTCTATACTTTGGAAAATGTTGTATAATATAGGTATTAGTTCCTCTTGAACGGTTTGATAGAATTCAGATGTGAAGCCATCTGATCCTATAATATATAATCTTTTCCAAAGTATAGAAAAAAAAGGAATACTACCAAACACATTCTATGAAGCAAATATCACCCTGATACCCAAACTAGGAAAGAACCCAACAAAGAAAGAAAATTATAGACCAATATCATTAATGAATATCAATGCAAAAATTTTCAGTAAGATCTTAGCAAACAGAATTCAACAACACATCAAAAAAATTATATACCATGATCAAGTTGGTTTTATTCCAGGGTTACAGGGTTGATTCAACATACACAAATCTATAAATATAATATATCACATCAATAAGATTTTTTAAAAGACCATATGATTCTCTCAGTTGATGCAGAAAAAGCCTTTGATCATATCCAGCATCCTGTCATGATCAGAATTCTTAAGAAATTAGGCAGAGAAGGGACATTTCTTAAACTGATAGAGGCCATCTACAGCAAACCCACAGCCAATATCATATTGAATGGTATAAAATTGAAAACATTTCCACTCAGATGAGGAATGAGGCAAGGATGCCCACTGTCTCCACTGCTATTCAACATAGTAATGGAAGTCTTGGCCATCGCAATCAGGCAAGAGACGGTGATCGAGGGTGTCCAAATAGGGTCAGAGGAGATCAAACTGTCCCTCTTTTGCTGATGATATGACCCTATACCTGAAAAATCCCAGGGACTCAACTTCAAAACTCTTAGAAGTGTTCAAGGAATACAGCATCATCTCAGGATACAAAATCAATACTTACAAGTCAATACCTTTTATGTACGCCAACAATAGTGAAGCTGAAAAAACAATCAAGGACTCTATTCCTTTTACTATAGTGCCAAAGAAGATGAAGTATCTGGGAATTTACCTAACAAAGGACATGAAATATCTCTATAAGGAGAACTATGAAACTCTGAGAAAAGAAATAGCTGAAGATGTTAACAAATGGAAAAACATACTATGCTCATGGCTAGGAAGAGTCAACATTGTTATAATGTCCATGCTACCCAAAGCCATCTACAGATTTAATGCAGTCCCTATTAAAGCACCATTGTCATACTTAAAAGAACTTGAAAAAATAGTACTTCATTTTATATGGTACCAGAAAAAGACCTTGAATAGCAAATACATTGCTCAGAAATAAGAACAAATCAGGAGGTATCACATTACCAGACTTCAGGCTGTATTATAAATCTGAAGTGATCAAAACAGCATGGTACTGGCGCAAAAACAGAGCAGTAGATTTATGGAACAAAATAGAGAACCAAGAGATGAACCCAGATACTTATCACTATTTGATCTTCAAGAAGCCTATCAAAAATATTCATTGAGGGAAAGACTCCCTATTTAACAAATGGTGCTGGGTGAACTGGCTGGTGACCTGTAGAAGACTGAAACTGGACCCCCACTTTTTACCATTAATAAAAATTGATTCTCACTGGGTAAAATATTTAAACTTAAGACATGAAATTATAAAAATACTAGAAGAGAGTGCAGGGAAAACACTTGAAGAAATTGGCCTGGGAGAATATTTTATGAGGAGGACCCCCTGGGCAATTGAAGCAACACCAAAAATACATTACTGGGATCTGGTCAAACTAAAAAGCTTTTGCACAGCCAAGAGCACAGTAAGCAAAGCAAACAGACAACCTTCAGAATGGGAGAAGATTTTTGCAAGTTATGCTTCTCACAAAGGTCTGATAACTAGAATCTATAGAGAACTCAAACTAATAAATAAGAAAAGAACATATAACTCCATTTCTATGTGGGCAAGAGACTTGAACAAAAACTTCTCTGATGAAGACAGGCTCGTGGCCTACAAACACATGAAAAATGCTCATCATCCTTAATCATCAGAGAAATGCAAATCAAAACCACTTTGAGATATCATCTAACTCAAGGAATATTAGCCCACATCACAAAATCCCAAAAGTACAGATGTTGGTGTGGATGTGGAGAGAAGGGAACACTTCTACACTGCTGGTTGGAACACTTCTACACGACCTTTTTGGAAAGAATTTTGGAGAACATTCAAGGAACTAAAAGTAGAAGTACCATTCAATCCTGCAATTCCTCTACAAGATATATACCCAGATGATCAAAAATCATTTTACAACAAAGACATTTGCACCAGAATGTTTATTGTAGGTATATTAGTAATACCTGAGACATGGAAACAGTCAAAGTGCCCCTTGACCCATGAATACATTAATAAATTGTTGTATCTGTACACCATGGAATACTGTGCAGCCTTAAAAGAGATGGAGACTTCACATCTTTTTTGTTTACCTGGATGGAGCTGGAACATATTCTTCTTAGTAAAGTATCTCAAGAATGGAAAAATGTACACAGCTATGATTTAATAAAAAAAAATTTAAAAAAGAATAGGGAAAAAAAGTATCCAATTCACTCAATACTACTATGAAATCAACATATAACTACCTACACACTCATATGAATGGCAAAACATAACTATAGTCCATAAAGTAGAAGAGAAAAGGAGAGAGAGGGGAGGGGAGGGAAGATATGGGAAGTGGGAGGGTGTCTAAGGGGACCTCACCTAATTTGCATGATGCAATGGTACACTTATTTCAAAACTATTAAGAAATGAGTATAATTGTGAAGGATTGATGGATGTGTTACTAAGTTCAATGTAAGCATTTCAGATTGTATATCGAAGCAATACCCTGAACCCCATAAATGCATCAATCTACAAAGTTATGATCTAATAAGAAATAATTAAAAAATAAAATAGAACTTATGATAGCTATGTGTGTATAAGAAAAAACAGTAATTATGGTTTGGTACTATGCACAATTTCTTGCATCCACTGTGGTCTTAGAATGTGTCCCCCATGGATAAGGGGAAAGTACTGTATTTTCAACAACATGATCCTACCCCAGTTAGAAAAGCTGGTGTGCAATAGATCAAATCAAGGAATTTAATGTTGTAGAGGAAGGCTGGAAGTTTTTTCCACCCTGTTTTTACCTGTATCAAAGCATAAGTTAGAAAAAAAAATGATCACAAAACTGAAAAATAAAAATGGATCAGAAAATTTAAAACTTAAAGGCTTCTGAATTATTCAATTCTGCCTGCTTTTCCTTTCTTTTTGTAAGTTATTTCAAAAAACCTCAAGCTTACACCTTGCAAAAGTATGACTGAATACCCATATACCTTTTCTGAAGATTTGCCTGTTTTTAACATTATCCCACTTCGTATTCTTTTTCCTCCCTTTCCTCCCTTCTTACCATTCCTTGTTTACCTTCTCTAAACTCTTTCCCTCATATGTACATACACATATATTCACTGTATATGATATATATGCATATATGTGTATGCTTTTTTGCTAAGTCAGCCATAGGCATCAAGACTCTTCACCCCTAAATACTGTAGTTTCTGTTGTCTAGGACAAATGAATTCTCATATATAACTACAATGTAATCATTATACTTAGGAAATTTAATATTGATATAACACCTAATATCTAGTAAAGAGTACATATTCAAAATTACCCAATTGTATCAATAATGTTTTTCCACAACTTTTTTTCCTCAATCTAGGATCTGATCAAAAGTCACATTAGCATGTACTTGTTATCTCTCTTTGGTGTCTTTTAATCTAGAATAGTTCTCCAGCCTTTTGTTAATCTTTCATGACAGTCTTCATTACATTTTTGAAAAATACAATCCAGTTATTTTGCATAATGTCTTTTCAATTTGGATTTGTCTGGTTGTTTTCTCATGATTAGATTCAGGCTGTATGCTTTTGGCTGAGATGTTACCCATGTTATGTTGGGTCCTTGTTTTAATTTAGGTTCCATAAGACAGTAACTATCCCTTCAATGATTAGGAGAGACACAGATGGAAATTAAAGATATTAATACTTAGATGTCCTGGGAGTAGAGGGAGATTGGGTACATGGCATGACTGGGGGGCACACACATGGAAGGGAGGGAGTAAATAGAAAGAGTAAAAGAGAGACCCATGGGCTAATGCCTTTATTGGGGTCCAAGACTTCATCCAAACAGATTTTCCATAGGGAATTTTAATTGACAGATATAAAGCAAGAAGACATGTATTCCAGGAAGTCACTGTGGCACATCAGCACAGTTCCTGTGGGATGTTGGGATCAGTAGGGCCAGTAAAGTAGGTTGTAACTAGCTATTGCATAGGGAGGTAGTTACTAGGAGAAAGTTATATAAGGCAGATATCTGGATCGACTGTACTGAGAAACTGAGGGAGATGTACAAACTGAAAACTGTCTCTAGGATGACTAAGCCCTGCTTCTGGTATGAGAAAGTTAAATTTATATTCAAAAAGGATACCTGAAAAACATAAAATTCTAAGATTTACTATAATCTTTCTCAGATCATCATAGCAAGAGCCATATTAGATTGGTTTTATCACGTTATTGATGATACTAACCTTGATAACTTGGCAAAAGTGGTGTCTTCCAGGTTTCTCCTTATTCTTTCTTCTACAGTCTTTGAAAAAATGATGTTTTCTTCCATTGATTAATGTATCAAACAATTGTTACTAATATCAGTAAAATGGTGTTACTGTGTTTCTGTCATTCTGTGCAAATTTATTACTTAAAATTGTTAAAAAATTTTCTCTTCCCCATTGTATTTTGTAGCTTAGTATAAGTATAGATTTATAGATTCTTATTTTATTCAATATGCCATTCAGTTAATTTCAATGCTTAAAGTATCTAAGGTCTGACCATTGGTAACCCTTCAAACTGCATTCTTCAGAAAATTAGTGTTGGTAACTTTCCTTTTGAGTGTTGTAATTGGCTTCATAAGCATGGGAGGGTATGATTTATAATCTATCATAATTTATAAAATTTTCAAGTGCCATATTTTATGTTCAAAATGGTCTTTGGGGCTTTTTGTTTAATGACTTATCTTCATTCTCTCCTGTCTTCTCTAGTAGCCAATGCAAATGTTTGCCAGATGTTTATCATAGTTAGCAATATAGTATATGGTAGTTAAAGAGAGCAAAACTGATCTACTTGTAGACAGTTAACCCGTAATTTTAGCCTTTATTAACATAGTCCACTAACCATTTAAGCTTTACACTATGGCTAGAGTGCTGTAAATTTTTACTTTTATAAAATTTATATTAATGTATGAACTTTAGTAATGCCCCAGCAAAACATGCTAGGTATCCTCTTATCACTAAGATTGTGTTGTTTTAAAAAGTATCTCCCTAATTTTCTGTTTTCTATACACCTTGTAATTGTCAGGATTCAAACAGGTAAATTGTCAGAGTTTTTAACAACATCTTGCTGCACACATTTGAGTTTCATGGACCCTGGACCTGAGGGTAAGCTATACAGTGAAGATTATGATGACAACTATGATGAACTGGAACCTGGCAATTGGATGACTGACTATGATTCAACCTATAATGGTAAGGACACTTCAGAACGTACTGGCCTGGCTGGAACAAAAAATACAAAATAATTTTTAGAATCATCCTTAATTATGCATGCTGCCATCAATCTTATAGTGTACTAGCCTCACTCCTCTTTAATACACCTAGATTTCTACTTTTGTATGGCTTTACTCTTTATACCTTTACTGACATTTGGTTTCTGGTCTAATATCCCTATCATTACTGTGCTCTATGGAGCTGGACTATCCTTTACTCAAGTTAGGGAATATTTCTCTCCCAGGCATTTTAAGTGGCTGGTGATTTTGAAATGGGAAGAAGTAGTGAGTAAGAGATATTTATTCAATTATGTAGTAGGAAAATTATGTATATATAGGACTGCTTTTTAATATTAAAAACATACAAATATGAAATTAAATTAGAGTACTTTTTGTATAATATTAGAAGGCCATACCAGAATTTCTGGAGATGTCTGTGTAGTTTGAAAAGGCCTGTTTTGTGTATCTATTACTTTCATATTACAAAACAGACAAAGCACAAAAATGTTGAAATCTAACTGGCTGCTGGGAATACAACGATGATATAGTCAGAAAGCATTGAATGAAGCAATGAAGCACATGAATTGAATATGACTGAGAAACGCTGCCTTAAAGTGTTAAAATACTACCCATGCTGGGCAAGCATTACATTATTTGAATCCCAAAATAGAATGGGCAATGAGAGAATTGCTTTTCTAGATATCTAAAACATGCTTTGCCTGCTCTCATTGTCTGGGTATTTGACTGCTGGACTGTATCATAAGACAAGAAATTTCTTTATCTTAAGAGTAATGTGTTATAAAAAAGAAAAAAAATTTGCTTTCCTCAGTGGTACATAATATCATGCAACACATTAGCAGCCAGGACTATTTTCTTGTTTGGGCTTGGCATTTACTCACTAGGTACCACTTCATTCACTCTGTATTTGTTTTTCTAAGATCTAAAATAGTTTGAATTTGTTTGTTTGAAAAGTTTGTTAAATACAAGGCTACTTACTGTTATCAATAATAACCAAAGTCATAATGTCTGTTTTTCCATAAAATAGTTTGAAAATTAGATAAGAATGATTATACATTGTGATTATTGTGATTTTCATCTGTGGCATTCATTGCCTTGGTTTACTTTCTAAAACATATCCCTCTGATGATATGTATTACTAAATTTGATATTATAGCATTCTGGGTCACTTTTCTCACTTCTGGATCTATTCATCAGTGGTCTCACAATGGGCATGTTTATTGCTTGCCACCCCTTCTGTGGGTAAAAAGCTTCTCTCCATATTCTTCATAATCCTCCACTCAAGTATATAGATTATATCCAAGTTTAAAATCTTTGTCATTAGGATGTCACTGAATATGAATTGCATTCTTACAAATCTTCTGGTTCCTATTAGTCACATCAGAACACAGAAAAGACACCTGGAGAGAACAGTGAAGATCACAAAGCAGATGACTCATGACTCACTTAATAGACTTGGGCATTGATCCAAATAATATGCCTTTAAACTATAAACATTGTGAATATCCATATAAAGTGTTAAATGTTAAGAATCCACATGTACATATTTTTTCCTTTACCCATATTCAAAGATAATGTTATAGAAGGTGTCTTGAGAAGGGGAGCCCATGAGAATGGAGGTCAGTATTGATCTTCTATTCCTGAACCCTCAGAATCTAGTATACCACCTGGTACACAGAGCCAATAAATATCTGGTGAGGGAACAGAGCAAAACAGTGGACTAGAGATAGCTTCTTTACAGCTGTGTATAGTGAGATTGGGGAGAAAAGACTCCAAGCACCTCTGGTTGTGGGCTCTGCCCACAAATATCCCTTTGGGTGCACAGGGATGCAGCGGGACACTTCGGGACCCCAAGAGGAGGAGGGAAGCAGTAATGAAGTGGCTTGTATTTGCATTGGGGAAAAGGTCAGCTGGTGTGGCCACAGAGACTGTAGTGGTGGCAACAGTTTGCAGACAGAGAAGGCCTGCCCTGCAGGGTTTGGGTTTTTTTTTTGGGGGGGGAGGAGGAAAGCGTGGACACTTGTTTGAGTTACATTGGGAGAGCTTAAGTAAGCAAGCAAGTGATTTTGAACTGCACACTTGGGCGGGGACTGAGCCACCAGGCTGAGCACAGCTTTCATTATTGGCTGCTGGCAGAATGCAGCCATTGTGGGAAGGCTGCCTTGCAGTCTCAGCCCTCAGGGTCCTAGTATGAGGCCGCTTCTGGTGCACCTAATAATCAGGGGAGCCCTTCCTAAGGACATTTGACTGACACACGCTTTCCTGGGTGAGCCACTGCATAGCCAAGGGACATGGTTTGGAAAGGTCAAGGTGTGTCTATTAAGTGGGCTGAAGAGAAATTCAGGCTTCCAACCCTACGGGGATTGAGGGTAATAAAGTCAAGAAGATGTTCTCCTTGGCAAGACAGGGGATTCCAGTGTCCATCTTATACAACTGTATCAGCATTTTGATTAGCATCCCCCACCCCAGAAGATCACCTGTTGCCCAGGCAATATACAAAAAGATAGATAGATAGTTTTGTTTTCCTTTCTAAAACATTTTTTCAACTATATTCCCCCTAGATTTTTCCTTTCCATTTTTTTACTTCTTTATTCTCTTCTAATTATAATTTGTCATTATTTTCTTCTTTAATAATAAATACTTCATTTTTGCTAGTTTTTCTGCCTGTGTTATTTTTCCCAAAAATTTATCCCTTAAGGGTTTTATGTTTGTTTTATTTTGATTTATGGTATTTTTGTTTTTCTTCTCATTTCCTAGAGGTAGGGTCTGATGTCTGCTCAGGCTGACAAAGATCTCTAGACCTTGAGGGACCCACCCAACCCAACCCCCCAGAGGTTCAGATTTGGAGGTGTGGGTCAAAGTACCCACTAATATTCATCTCTCTCTCTTTCTGTTCCTCCCTTCTTTTAGTCAATATTCTCTTTTACTTCTGCACCCCTCTCCTCTTTCTTTTCACTTTAGTTATCTTTTATCCTTTCTTGCTCTCCACTCTACTCTTCCCTTTAGTCCATTACCAAAAAGATACTTCAGCACCTTAGGTCAGAGACATGATAACTTAAAAAGCAGGAGGAAGAGAAAGGGAAGAGTAGGGCAAGGAAACAGATAAAAGAAAATACTCATAAAGAATAAAAAGTAGAGGGTGGTGCCTGTGGCTCAGAGGGTAGGGCAACAGCCCCATGTACCCATGGTGGTGGGTTCAAACCCAGCCCTGGCCGAATTGCAACAAAAAACTCGCTGGGTGTTGTGGCGACCACCTGTAGTCCCAGCTACTCAGGTGGCTGAAGCAAGAGAATCACCTAAGTCCAGGAGTTGGAGGTTGCTGTGAGCTGTGTGGCACCACAGCACTCTACCAAGGGCAATAAAGTGAGACTCTAACTCTACCAAAAATAAACCAAAACATTTTAGCGATTGTAAATTGGGCTGCAATAAACAGCCTAATACAAGTGTCTTTATAATAAAAGGTTTTTTTTTTTTTTTTCCCTTCTGGATAGATGCCCAGTAATGGGATTGCAGGATGGAATGGGAGGTCTAGGTTGAGTTCTTTAAGGTTTCTCCATACTTCCTTCCAAAAAAATTGTATTAGTTTGTAGTCCCACCAGCAGTGCAAAAACATTCCTTTCTCTCCACATCTGCGCCAGCATGTGCAGTTTTGAGGTTTTGTGATATAGGCCATTCTCACTGGGGTGAGATGATATTGCTAAAATGTGGAAACAGGCTAAATGTCCTTCAACCTAGCAATGGATTGATAAGCCGTGGTATATGTATACCATGGAATATTATTCAGCCATCAAAAAATGGAGATTTTACAGCATTTGTACTAACCTGGATGGAAATGGAACACATTATTCTTAGTGAAGCATCACACGAATGGAGAAGAAAGAATCCAATGTATCCAACTTTGATATAAAGGCAATTAATGACAATTAATGACACAGTGGGGCATGGGGGAAGGGGATACCCAACAGAGAAGGAGGGAGGGGGAGTGGGCAAGGAAAAAAAATAAGAAAGAAGTTAGTGACTAATTCTTATATAAATTGTGTTTGATTTTAACCAAAGTACAGTACTTAAACATTAATTTTTAATTCAACATGTATAAGTGAAATATGTTCGTAATTTCCCCTTTATAATAATATATTTTCTACAATGTTAATATAAGTTGTATCCAGATGAAGTAGAATGATTTTGAAGTATTTCTTTTCCTATTGTCTATAAGATTTGGGATGATCTGTTTTTTTGAAATTATCTTTTACTTTTATTTATAAATATTAGTTGTCTATTTTTTGAGACTTTGGAAAAAAATAAGAAGAAGTTAACTGATCAAAGTATTCTATAATAGACATACTTCTATCTGACAATGTGAATGTTACTTTCTTTGTATTATTACTATTATTATTCCTTAATATTTTGTTGCAGCAATTGTCTGATTTCTTTTCTGAATGTATTTATCTTCATTTGTTCTTTTTTTTTATTAATTAATTTCTGTGTACATTGATGCCAACATGGGGTACATTGTGCTGTTTCATATACAATTTGAAACATCTTCATCAAGCTGGTTAACATAACTTTCATATCATTTGGTTAATCATTGTATCAACA
>CAUYQV010128087.1:0-20254 GCA_963574575.1 Galagoides demidoff | reverse complement strand
CTTTTTTTTTTTTTTTTTGAGATGGAGCCTCAAGCTATCCCCCAGGGTAGAGTGCCATGGCGTCACAGCTCATAGCAACCTCCAACTCCTGGGCTCAAGCGAGTCTCCTGCCTTCGCCTCCCAAGTAGCTGGGACCACAGGGGCCCGCCACAACGTCCGGTCATTTTTTGGTTGCAGCCATCATTGTTGTTTGGCGGGCCTGGGCTAGGGATTCGAACCGGCCACCTTAGGTGTACGTGGCTGGCACCTTAGCCGATTGAGCCACAGGCGCCAAGCCCATAAATGTTAATGTAGTCTAGAAAAGTTCAGTTGTTGGTGGTAGTTGTTGAGGAAAGGACTGAGATATTAAGGATAAAGAAATTTTTTAAAAACTACTTTTGACATAGTTCTGTTCTGACAACCTCAATGTTTAGAAATTTATCATGAAGATATTTCTCCACATCTAACCCAATGTTCTAAATCATGATATAGTTGTAAAATGCTGAAAAAACTATTTGAGGTGCTCATTGAATAATTTACGTATAAACATTAAGTAGAATTCTATTTGGTCATAAAAAAATGAAGAAAATTTTCTTTGAACTAATCTAAGTGATTACCAGGCAATATAATATAAAGAATGATTGCAGTATGGAAAATTTTGTTTAAGAAGGGAAAATAAGAATATATGATTTTTTCTATATATCGACATACCTGTATATCTGTCTGTCTGTCTGCCTGTGAATCTGTCAATAATTTTTGGAAAATAGAAGCAAAAGTACTGTAATCTAAAATTAAAATAGCTAAAATAATAGATATCTATTTAGAGAGGTAAAAGCAAGATAGAGGGAATAGGAATAGGAGTGAGAGTCTTTAGAAAGTCTCCCTTTATATTGATGAGATTTGAATTATGGAAATAGTCTACCTATTCAAGACACAAAATTAAATTAAAAATGATGAAACAAGCAATTGAATCAAACAGGCATACATAATACTAAATGAATGTCTAATTAATAATTACTATACCAAGAAAATACTTCAAGTAACTATTAGTTGATTAATTAATTCATTTTGTAGTTAACATACTACTTAATTGACTAATTATTTAAGATTTTTAATTCAGGTAACATAACTGATCACATGCGTACCCAGGAAAGATGTATTCTGTGATCTGAAACAATTACAACAACATTATTAACTTATGGTAGTTTTCTTTGTTTGCTTATTGATCTTTGTATTGGATGGTTAAAACTGTTTTGTGTATGTATTGTAGGAAAGAACAAATGAGTAAGTTCATTAATATGGTTGGGAGAAGGGGTTGCAGAACGGATTCAGTGTGAAAGAACGTCCTAGTGCTGGGCTTTATTTAGAAGTATCAATAAACTCATTACCAGTAGATGCAAACACACTCACATTTAATATAAACTTCAAACACATATTCATCCATCTGGAATTCAACTATTCTGGTATCCAATATTATTTTTTTCTCTTGATTAAAAATATCTCTTGATATAATGATGCGTATTTGTGTATATAGTAGCCATATCTCGATTTCTAAATATCATTCACAAACACACATTGAAAACTGAGAACATCTAAATGGCTGATTTCAGGTCCCAAACAGGGAAGAACTAACTGGATTATGTGCAAAGGCCCTGGGATACTCAATGATAAATAGGATCAGGTGAAGAGGTACAGATACTCTATACAGGGAGCTTATTGACCATGTCTAAGATATGCAACATCAGTAAGAAACATGTAGAATAACATTTGGAATTTTTTTTAAATCTAAGAGTCTATAGTGATATAAGAGAGAAAGAAGAAAGGCAAAAACAAGATAATGGGAGCTCTTTTCTTAATAAAATGATGTGATTTTTGTCAGCTCCCCTTCATTCTGTTAATGAGAGAGGTCATCTTACCATAGGGTTATAGGGATGACCTGACCTGGAAAGACAGGATCGACCTTCGTGTGGACTCACACACAGTCACATGTGACACACAGACATGCGCCTGAGCAGCCTGAGTGGGAGGGCACCTCATACCACCTGGGGTGAAGCACAGCTGCGCTCGTGAACAGAGTGAGGGGCTGTGAGATGCAGGATTTATAGTATCGTGAAGGCGTCTGGCCCCTGGTACCAAGGGGAGGATGCAATTGGTTTGTTTAAATAATTCTCCAAATTCACAGGAAACTAAAATCCACTGTCAGTGATAAGCAGTGACTGTACTTATTCCATTTGCTAAGGAGAGCTGTTTGGAGAGGACGTCTTATCTGGAGGAGCCAAAGGGGAAGGAGGCTTGTGGTCAGGCTACTGGAAGCCCTTCAATTTTACCAGATGTCAAGCTGGCACATAATTTTAGATCCTAATTTTAGGCCTTATGATATCTAATAAAGGTGGCTGGGATGATAGACTAAAAATTTTTTTTTTATTTTTATATGCTTATAATTTATTAAGAAAAGGATTAGTAATACATTCTACAATCACTGACTAAAAATGTTTAAGAATAGGATTTGTTTTGAAAGCATGCACACATATTACTCATAAAGGTGGAATATGTACCTTTACAGTGGAAAGATCATACAGTGAAATCCTAACCAAGGGGTGGTCAAAGGCCTAACTTTTTATATCCTTAGATGAAAGGCAGTGGGAGACACATACACCACACTGGCCATGTCATATTCTTACCAAAACAATTAACCTGAATATAATCATCAATATACAAATAAATCTATAATGTGGAATTTTTTCAGAACAACTAGTTTTTCAAAATATTTTATACTTTAATATTAAATCAAAAGAATTCATAATGAAGAATAGGGGAAAACAGATCAACTATTCTAAATTAGGTAATGCTAAAGTAACATAATAGTTAAATGTATGAATTTAGAGCATAGATCTAAAAAATAGATCTAAAACATTTATATGACTACATGAAATTTGAATATAGGTTGTATGTTATAAATTATTATTAAATTAATATTGATTTTTCTTGTGGTGTGTGGTAATATACTCTTGGGAAATTTATGTTGAAATATTATGATTCCATAATCATGGTATTTAGATGATTTGACAAACAGCTTTGTGTATATTGTGATAAGAGAGAGAAACAGAGAGAAGGTCAATATGGAAATATGTTTCCAGTTGGCTATTATAAGTGATGATTATTCAGGTCTTTACTGTTCTTTCAACTTAAAGTTTGAAGTATTTAAAATAAAAATCATTAACTTACAACACAGCTCAATGTGGAAACATATCAATGATTATAGAGAAATAACATAAAGAGGAAGAGAGATTTTTCTTCTGAAAATAAAATTGCAGAATCCATAAGAAAAATGGAATCTTTGATTCTGGAGGAAAGACGGACCACAGAAGCTGAGCAGTCTGAGCAGACCTGTCAGCAGCAATCATGAGAAGCCTAAGTATAATGCAATGATAATGTTACTGAGCTGAGGTAGCTTAAAATTACATACCTAGCAGATACACCTTTCACGAGCGAGCGTAAATAAAGGTATTTTTAAATATACAAACTGAGATAAACCAAAAGAAAATTCTCAATAAAACAAAAGTTACAGATATAATTTAAACAGAAATAGTACCAGATGCAAAGGCAGAGACACAAGAAGAAATTATGAGCAATTATATTGCTAAATATGTGATTAAAACTTAGCAAATGATGACTGTAGAAACAATAGCAATTTAAAAGTTTGTGAAGAAGAAAAAAGAATTTTTATGATTACAAAATCATGACATCTGTTAGAAAGTAAATAAAGTAATAGTATGCCATGGTCTTTATATGGTTTGTAATGTAGGTAAGTTAATTATCTTTACATTTGTTAAGTTAAATCGAGGCAATCACTTGAAGTATAGACATGAAGTCTGTAGAGGAGAAAAATAGAATAAGAAAACAAGAGACAGAGAATGGAGCCTCCAGGAATATAAAGGCACAATGCAGATCACGGAGGGAGATTGGGCAATAGTGAGTGACAGAATGAAGATTGGGGAATTTAGAAGAACCAGAGCACTAGATTGTTAGGGAAGGATTTCTAAAAGCAAACAGAAACTTAGCAGCTCCAAATTATTAAGAAGTTTATTTTATGAGAATCAATACCAAAAATATCATTGAATTTACTAGTGAGTCTCATAGTAGAATGTGTCTGAAAGTCATAAGAGTTCCTTAAACTACCTTTTTCTTGGAGGGGGGGTGGCTATCTGACCTAAGGGAGGTCTATTCCCAGCTCTCACTGTTTTACATGAATGGCAGTGATACCCATCAAGCCATGCCTGTGTGAAAACCAACTCAACCTGGACATTACCACTCTGCAACCTCTGGTATAGCTCTTGTGACCACTGACTAGATCATATTCCGTTACCATAAATCAAATGTAAGTTTAAAAAGTACGAGTATTAAGTCATATAAAGTAAGAACGTGACTTGTGGAATAATAGCCAGAGAGCAGATTCCACTGTAGGGCATAGACTCTGAGGGTTAATAAAATCTTTGGAATGCAAAGATCACTCTCCCTCTGAATCGTCTGAACAAGATTTGTGAAATCTCTAGATTTATGCAGTTTCAAATGCATCTGTGGTTCTGCCTAATTATAATGGGTGCTGCCTTGTGAGTCTTTGGAAAGAAGAGCATCATGGGACTTTGAAATCTGTCAGTTGATTGCACATTTCTTGTTCAGTCAAAACTTACTTAGAATTCCAAGTGTACATTTGCTAAAACTGTGCTTGAAGGGTTGGTAATGGGTGATTTAATTTTCTGATATTATATGTGATTGCAATCTGGAAGGCTGAACTCTTTTGGTGATGGCCAACCATGCAGTGAGAAGGTTAACATAATTTGCAATGGTAATCTCTCTTTCATCTATATATTTCAATCAACCTTTGCATTATTTCCAAGACCTATCCAAGTGCCTGAAGACCACAGCCTTCAGGAAAAAGAAGTTGGCTTTTTCCTCTCTTACGCATCTTTGATTCTAGGTCAAAATGTCAAGTAAAAGCTTTGTGACTACAGTATCCAACACTGATTTCAAGGAATAAAATAGAAATGCCTGAGAGATTTTGTGTATTTCCTCCATAGGTCATAAAACTAACCAGTATGCTATTAAAAAGCAAAACGGGTAGTGTCTCAATTGTACTCTTGAGTTCTCCATTGAAACCCCTGCTGTTCTCTGCACTGTAAATTGTGAAGAGTCCAAACTGAGACGTTTGGACTGTCTGGTTTCAGTGAACAAAACACAGCCACTTAAACCATTGTGGGCAAGGGGATTTATTATAGAAATTAGACTTTACAAATTTGTGGAAGCTCTAAGTGAAACAAGAATGTCTAAGAGTGACTGGGATGATCAGAGAATAAATGACTGGGCAATTTTCCTGAAGTATTGGCTCAGGTAGTCAGGTTAGAACTTACAGGGAAATGCAAGGAGCCAGTACAGCCTGTCACCAAAGTGGAATTCTAGAAGTAGAACATGGCATGATGTATAACAAAATGTTGCCTTTGGAGCAACCACCATTGTAAGGCCATTGCCCAGTTCATGTCTGGAATTGGCCATCAGGGCCAACAGCTGGAAAGATGGACTGGATTCAGAGAAGAGGATAAGGAGGATACACTGGGCCCCCTGGTTCCTTTGTGCTCACCCCTCCCTGTATTTATGTTATGAAACCTTCTGACAAAAGCAGCTTCTGTTTCTCTTCGACCTTCCGTTTCTAACAAAGTTTCCCTTCTGGCCAACTCTAAGCTGTAAGTGTCAGGAAAGGATATTTAAGAAATATACTTAGTATTACTCTGATGAGCTATAAGCTATAAGCTACCCCAGTGACAAGGTGGGATAATTAAGAAGTCACCATTAAAGTCTACATTTGTAAGCAAACTAGAAAGAAAGAGGCAAACAGAAGCAACAGAGAAATAACTTGGGTACAGTACACAAACAACTTATCACCCAGGGGAGGGCAGACCAGAAAAACAGCCCAGACAAATGGCATTTGTGCTGGTGCTATGTGTCATGGCAATATCCGGAGGACCGAGGGTCAGAAGGCTTATTGCTAGGAGCCAAAATGAAGCATGACTTACCTCTCCGAAATGACAAGGATTCATGGCTAAATATAGCTCAAATTTGTTACAGTTTTCTTCATTCTTAAGATAGAATGAGCAGGAAATAGATTTCAGCAACTTTCCAGGTCCTTGTTGAAAATGTAGATTTCTGTAATGTCCTTTGCACACCAAGGAATCAGAATTTCTAGGGTTTTGATCTAAGAATCTGCATTTTAAACGAGATTCTTCGATGGTTCTTCTGTGCAGTCTGGTTTGGAAATGTATCACTCCCAGAGGGGCAGAGTCATATCATGGGAGGCGCCACTACTCCATCTGAGCACTGAGAGCACAGAGGGAAATAGCGGAACATGTATTAAACAAACGAAAGGAAATTTTTAAAAACTGACACGTTGAACAGATTTTGCCATTTTTTAGAAAAGAAAAAAAAATGACACCAGTGATGGCAAATAAATTATTCATGTCACATATCTGGTAAGTGACCCAGGCTCATACTCTAATTTAGATTTGCTTGGCTCCAAAGTGTTTCCTTTGAGTTTTGAATGGGGTAAAAGGCTTCAGGCTTGCAGAATTACTGACATACTTACTAAACATTCATCAGTGAGACCCCTCAGGGAAGGAAAAGTAATACTGGTCTCCTATTAAACTAAGTCTGTGCAGATTTCTAAGAATAGTTCTGGAGGCCAAGATCCTCCCAAATTAAGGAAACTAGTCATGGAGAAAAACAGGGCCTAAGAAAATCACTCCCAAGAAAAATGAAAACTTCACACCCATTCTGTCTCCTACCTGATCCCCTCCTCCCTCTCTGCGGACCCAACACCTACAACTCCTATGACTGTTTCCATATTTGTATCTCCTTAGCCTTTCGAGTATTCACTTTTCTTCTCAAAAAAAAAAGACATCTCTGGCTTGTTTCAATAATGTTAATTTTACACTTAAAAAAAAAACCTTAAAGGTTTTACCTACTTTTGTGGGAGCAATCCCGTGAACTCTCCTTGGGCCAGGTTGCTTCTTGTGTTCTTGAAGGACTCAATAAATAAGAGTGAGAAAGCTGTGGAATCAGATGGCAGCCATGGAGGGAAGGCCTCTCTGGGCAACAAAACGTGACCTGGACTCCTCACATTCTAACAGCCTCTGCCGGGAAGTGCTACAGGACTGCCGGCTCTCTAAGTACCTTCATAATGATGGTAGCCCAGATGGCTTGTGCCTTGGGAATCTGTGAAATCCTTTAAAAGAAAGGTGTTTCTGCAGGGACTGGTCTTTATATATTCATTTATAAAATACAAAGTCTCACTTTCTCACTGGTAGTTTTCTTCTGCTCACTATGTATTCACCAAATGATGGCAAAGCTACTATTCTTCTCAGATTTTGCTGAATTCCTACTGTTCTAACAAGACAGAAATTGAAACATAGCTTTAAAAATATGTCGAATGATACATATTATATGATAAACGTATACAGAAACTCTCCTGTTGGCGTCAGTATCCCAGTCCTGGCTGCCTTTAACTATCTCTACGTGCAGAGCCATCATCTCTCGCTGGCTTCCTACAGCAGCTCCGTAAATGGTCTGCCCGGGTCCTGTCTGCTTCCGCAAATGTCTGTTCCCTACGCAGAGTCGTCAGCATTCTGTCATTTCCTGCAACAAGAGAGGAATCAGCACAGGTTTTGTCAGGGTGGGAAGGTCCGACAGGATTTGCCTCCGCCTGTTTTCCCAGCCGCATCTCCTCACGGCAGGTCCATCACAGGTGTGCTTTCCACTTCTAACAGGTGCTCAACGAATCCTCACCTTTGTCCTTGCTCTTCACATTCACTTCCAATACTACTTCTTCTGAGAAGCCTCCTTAATCCAGCCTAAGTAAATTAGCTCTGCCCTCTTCCTCTACCCTATTATCCTGTTTAATTTTTTTTATGGCACTTATCACTATATCAATTTTTTGAGTTACTAATTTATAAGTTTATTATTAGTTTCCTTCTATGAAAATGCAAGGTCAATAAGGGGAATATCTTTGTCTTGTAGTCCTAATTCCTGGGAGAACTGTCATTTCCTGAATTCAAGGCATGTGCTGAATAAATGAATACATATATGGGAAAGATTCAATTCTGTATGTTCACTTGGTAGATAGCCAGATTCAGGGAATTTATAGAATGTGGTTAGCTCCAGTGAAAACCTTTTCACATATCGTGGTGTTAAAAGGTATCCATTTCAGCAATACAGTCTGAAATAATAGAACTGAGCAAACTAGTTGGCCTTGGAAACAACTTTCTCTGTCAGCAGCTGGAATAATGAGCAGAAAGCGTATGCAAAATTTAAGTTCATAATTAAAAAAAATCCTTTTCAATACCCACAGAAAGGATAGAGGGCATTGGTTTCCAAGTCATTGGATTTGCGGTAGTTAGATAAGAGAATTATAAATATATCATTTGCATGTTACACATTACTGTAACTCTAATCACCAAAATATGGTTTCTGTTTTCAAAATGGGTAGCAATTTAAATAGAAATGAGGCAATGCTTCATAAATACAATGTAATGGTATTTAACATAAAACACTGTGATGGTTAATTTTGTGTGTCAACTTTGCTAGCTATGGTGCCTAGATATTTGGTCAAACATTACTCAGGGTGTTTCTGTGAAAGTTGTTTTATGGATGAGATTTTAATTTAAATCAGTGGACTTTGAGTAAAGAAGATTACTCTCCATAATGTGGGTGGGTCACATCCAATTAGTTGAAGGCCTTATCAGAACAGACTGACTTCCCTTGAGCAAAAAGGAATTCTGGCAGCCAGCTGCCTTTGTTCTTGAACTGTAATTGTTCCCTGCTTCTTTAGTCTCCTAGCCTAACCTCATTGGATATTGGACTCGATAATCTTCCACAATTGCATGTGCCAATTCTTTAAAATAAAGCACACGTGCATGTGTATGTATACACATTATAAATATCTATAAGTTGACCACTCAAGGGACTGTAAGAAACTGGTCAACATACGGAGGTGGTCAACATAAGGACTAGGGCTGCTGTGCTGACATGCACATACATGTACTTTACTTTCTTGTACAGCTTTTATTAGAGAATAAATCATACATGTAGTATCATAAAAAAATTCATTTACTGTTTTCTCATAGTTTAATCATGGTTTGTAAAATAAAAGCCAATCTTGATCTGTTTCTTACTCTTATTACAAATGCAAGTGGAGAAAGGACTCTCAACACTGGCTACACCACTAAACATAACCTCGGCATTTTTCCACAGAAGATGACTTCAATTGCATTATCTGATGCCTGACATCCTCTTCTTTTAGAGTCTCTGCAATTTCTGTTTCATCCTCACTGGCTTCTTTCACTTCATCAGCTGCTTCATGCTCTTTTATGCTGGTCTGTACTTCAGTCAATATTGCTTAGAAAATGGCTTCCAGGCCAAGGTCATTACAGGTTTCCACCTCATCATCCATTTCAACAAACCCTTCAAAATCTACTCCTTGAAATTCAGTCATGGGAGATGAACTGTCTGCTGGGGCCAAAACATCATGTTCTTGGTTTGACAAATCCAACTATCTTGAAGCACTTCTGTATCATTTTTGGTTGAACTTCGTTCCAAGCCAAACTAATCTGGAGGACAGTACCCAGAGTGTTAACTGGTGTAGCAGATAAAGTTGCTTCCACAGTTGGACCACATGTTGGTGTTTTAGTAATGATCCACTGTCGGAGACGAGCTCAGTAATACATTTTAAATTTTTTGATGATGGCTTGTCAAGGGGTTGGATTTCTGAAGTCACGTTTGGAGGCAGAAATTTCAGTGTCATGTTTGTAAGATGATTCACTTGCAGGTGGTCAGGACAGTTGTTTCTTGTCAGTTAGAACAGAGAGCTGCTGCTTCTTCATTTCTCAGCTGATACCTCTTACCCCCTTCTCAGATAGGGCACCAGTCATCCATGTGCATTTGTTTCATCTTCAAGTGACAGAGAGGTCTTTGTATGCTTCAGGTTCTTCAATGCTTGTGGCTTTGATTAACCAGTCACCAAGGGCTCTGGTTTCTCTCCAGTTGAGCTGGGTCAAAACAGAACTGAGAAACATTCTTCAGAAAGTTACTGCTATTATATAGGTCATCCTTCCCGTTCCTGTCAGTCATTGCCTTGAAAAAGAGTCCACACTCATTAACATAAAAGGTGTTGACATTTTTGAAGCCTCTGGTGATGTCTGAGAACTTTCTGATGAACTCTTCCACAGCTTCTTCTGGAACTTCACTGGATTTGTTAGAAAAGGTTTTCTGGGAGATCTGATGTTGCAGTTTAAATTTCTCAAGCCGACCATTTGATGCTTGGAAATCTACCACAACAAAATGTTTAGCAGCTTCCTGAATTATTGGCCTAGAGATTCAGGAGTTATTTACCCTCAATGGTTCTAACCAGCTTAATGCGGCATCATTGACTTCATTCAGAGAAGATTTCCTTGTGTTTCATTGTAGGTCTCTACTTTCCTTACCATATCTCTCCACTCATGTTTATGTTTTTAAATCTTTCTAACTCTGATCCTGTTGAAGTCAAAATGTTCCTTTTTCTTTCTTTGGCTGCTGTTTTCCTTAATATGTAGATCAACCTTTTCCTTCAATGTCAGCTCTCTGAGCTCTTTCATTTTGGCCATGATATCTCAATTCATTGTAAATATTTTGGCAATTATAGGATGTACCTATAATTCACAAAAATCTTCCACAACAGGTGATACACAATAGGGTGTTAGGTCTAATCCATCACATGGTAATAATAAAACATGAAAAAAGAAGTTATACTAAAGAAAAAATAAAACAACTAAGGAGCAAATCCCATATCTAGTATCCTTTGGTGTAGAGTAGAATCAACTGGTCAAGTTATAGAGAGGAAATTAATATTGTGTGTCACAGTTCAAGTGGTCAAGTTACAACTCACAGAGTTGGTGAATATATACAGGTCATTCTTTCATTGAGTACATGTGGTACATGTCTCGTCTATGAAAATTATGTCAACTTAAGGAGATGGTTAATGTAGGATGTGGTCAACTAGGAAGGTTCTACCATGTGTGTGAATGTTTGTGTGAATACATACATAGACACACATACAAATATCAGGTTTGTTCTGTTTTTTTGGATAACCCTAATACAGACACACTTCTGATTATTGAATTTAAAATATACTATTATAAATTTACTCAATCTATGCAAAGATTTGTTATTAATCAATTAAATATTAATAAAAACAAATATTTGGACAGATTGTATACTTTTTTCATTACTGATAGGTTACTATTCAAAATTTTCAAAAGATGATAGGTAATGTCTCATGCATTATGAAGTCATTGAAATTATTTAACATGCATTCAAAAAAAGTCACTTCATTTCCTGAAGTCTACCAATTAAATTCCATCTTGGCTCTAGCAATTAAAAAAAAAAGTAGGAAGAGCAAATGTGACAGCATTAGTATTCAGTGAAATTGATGACCTTTGTGGGTTAGTCTTATATAAGCTGCTACGGTACACATAACTTGTCACTGTAGTTCAAAGTTATGTTCAACACAATTTTTCTTCCTAATTGCTCAAGACACTCCACTGTGACATTGGCTACTCTGGCTGCAATAGAGATTAAATAAGCAAGCCATTGTATGTTACAGTTAACATGATTTCTAATAAAGGACAGTAGTGGTGTGGAAAACTGTACAGAGACAGTAAAACTGAAGCTCAAGGGTCTACCAGGGCACAGTGTGAAATCCGTATTCTGAACAAGGATTAGGGAAGGTGATTACAGATGAACCCATGATAAGGAGGATTAACTCAAAACACTGGAGGACACTGGAGGGATAGGGTACATATGAAGTTATGTCAACAGAATAATTCTCCATTCTTAAATTGCAAGAATTATTGTACTCTTAGTAGTATTAATTTTTGCTTGCAAGTGTAGCAAGAGCAAAATGCCTTTGGAAAGCTGATTACAAGTTTTCAATTTCTGTCTCTATGAAATTCCATCTGACCTGTCTCCAGATATCTGGTATTGTGAAAGTAGCCCTTAATTTAGCAAACACTGAGGAGTGCCTCTTCTGCACCGCACACTGACAGGCTCGCTCAGGTTTTTTTACACTGTCACTGTTCAGGACAAGTCAAACCATTTTCTAGTGATGTTCAACTGGTATGCCATGAAAAAAATCAAATGTCATTAATTAAATATTTTTGAAAGAAGTTTAAAACACAGTAAGTATATTCTTCTTCTTCTTTTTTTTTTTTTTTTACTATTTTTTGATCAACATAATTTAAATGTGCTGTGGAAGTTTAACTATAATTTCATGTGTGCCATGAGATAAAAAGGTTGAAAACCACTATTCTAAGCAGTCCAGTTTGTAGTATTTGTTGAAAACATATAGCAGAAATCCACTAGGAGAGCGTCATGTGGTTCTCATCCTCATTTTTGTGTGAGTTCATTTATCATTGCCATAGTCCTTGGCACCATTAACACCTGACTGGCTGATCAGCTCAATTGATTTGCTTATCTCACAAGCCATGTAGCATTTCTAAATCCAGTTGCATGCTGCATACCAGTTGTGGTTCACTATCCTCTACCTCACAAAACCCTAACCTGGTCTCACACACAGGGGAAAAAAAAAAACAAAAAACTTTTTTCAGTTTAGTTTTTCATTGAATAGGAGTTGGTATGGATGGAATTTAGCTGTCAGTGTAACTGGTCTCTTTTAATTTAATTTATGTAAATTATACCCACTAAAGACATGGTTCTTTATGTTGAAATATGAACATGTCCAGCAACATAATTGGATTCTGTGTCTTTGCAATGGTGAATAGGCCCAAGAAAAACACAGAGTAGCAAAGCCAGACTGAAAAGCAAACTGCACAGGAACTTGCCTTTTGGGTTTACAGATTTGCCTCCTCTTATTTTAAGTGTTTGATATTGTGCAAAACATCCTCACATGGGGTCAGAAGGTTGTCAAGACCCACAAGGTTTTGGGTAAAAGCCTCCTGAGAATAGATACTTTTTTGAAGTCCTAAACTCTTTCCTGATAGGGAAAGTCCAACCCCCAGACGTGCTTTGCTCTCTTCCACGGTGTTTGAAAAATTTTATATCAGTTACCAACATTGACAATTAAGAGTTTTGACACAAAGATAGTAATTTTCATTTTGTTTGGAAAGATTAGAAGATCTGGTTCACATTCCTGCATGACTGTGACAAGCTGGAGCTAAGAAGCTGCCAGAGATCAAGATGTAAAACATCAAGATGGAGCTGTAGAATCTATATCATTGTCATGAGGCAACAGTTATTGAAAAAAGGCACCATGTAAGTATTACAGTTAGGAAAGTTAGAAGAGCGGAATATGTTAAACCACTATGGTTGGCTTCTTGTAAATGGACCGGATATAATCATAATACTAACTATTAAGTGTATATATTTCCTGTCCCATTTCTCTCTCTCTCTCTCTCTCTCTCACACACACACACACACACACACACAAACACACACACCTTTCTGGCCCCTTTGCCTCTTCCTATGCATTATTGATTCAGCAGAGAATTGCTAATGCTCACTCTGTCAGTTGCTGTACTAGCCATGCTTCTGTCCGGGAGCAAAGGAGACTAGCTTGAGCAACAGCCAAGACCCCATCTCTACTAAAGATAGAAAAACTAGCTGAGCAAGATGGTTATGTGCTCCTGGGTCTGGTAAGGTCGTGAAAACCATGACAGGTAAAAGAGCATGTCCAATTTAGACCTTTAAAGACTATTAGCACTGACAATGCAAATATGGCCTCACTCTTGCTAATAAAAGAGACCAACGCCATTATACATGAGCATGGAATATTCTATTATTAAGAGGTAAAGCCACAAAGGTCTATAAATAAAAAATAAAATTGATTATGAAGAGGACTATGGCAATACTATCAGTCCCACCTACACTATTTGTGCTAAAATCCTATGTCTGTACAATGAATGTGAGAGGAAGTACCATTGAGACACAGGATAAATGTGTTTGTGCATTTTAATGTGTGTGTATATGTGTGTGTAGTATATATTTAAGTAATTCCTTAGCCTATCTGGACTAATGTGGAAGAAGATGTTATACTGAAAGATTTTGACACCAGTTCAAAATATTTTTAAGTTTTCTGAATGAATCATGTTTCCAAATCATTTAGTTTGGGTGATTAAACAAATTGTTTTCAAACAAGCCTCAATTTCCTCCTCTTTAAATTGAAGATGATGAATTGTGCCATGACTAAGCTCTTTTCAGATTTAAGTTTTAGAAGCCTCTAAAGTTACTTTCTAGTGCAGTGTTTCTTCCCTGCCCCTGTGTGCACACAACTTGCTCTGTATCAGCCTCCACAGACAACGAAGGTAACTCTGTAGAGATTCACCAGCTAGTAAGTCATAAATAGAAAGTAAGATATATTATTTTCATAGTAATTATAAAAATGTATTCCCATTGGGATGAAAGGAAAACCATGTCACCTCATTCTAGAGACAAGAGATTTATCTGTATATTCCTATGGGCTCCAAATGCATGGACAGAATGAGTGAAGATGGTGACCTGGAAGTTTGAAGGCGTCTAGGACTTGTCATTGCCTGAGGGTGGAGCAAAGGAGAAAAGCTTCCTCTCTCTAGGTATAAACAATATAGTAAGTGCCTCTCTAGACATTACTCTGAGAAATGCATTCCTATCACTAACATTCCTATTGCAACAGGCACTGATGTGTGCAGTTAAGGATGGAACAGCAGTGCACAGAGCTTTGGAAACCTCTCCAAGGAGCTATGTCATGATTATACTCATTCATTAGTTCTTTCAGCAAACAATAGTTTAATAGCCAGTACCTTCCAGTATGGTACTCCATAGGCACATTCTTAGCTTTAAAGGGTACAAATAATTAAAATATAACAAGAATAATTCTATGTTAGAAATACAAGATTAGGGGCGGCACCTGTGGCTCAAAGGAGTAGGGCGCTGGCCGCATATGCTGGAGGTGGTGGGTTCAAACCCAGCCCTGGCCAAAAACTGCAAAAAAAAAAAAAAAAAGAAAAGAAAAGAAAAGAAAAGAAATACAAGATTAAAAAAATAAATAATCAAAGGACTGTGATAACTTGGGTGAGCATATGTCTTAGTCTGTTTGGGCTTCTATAACAAAATACCTGAGACTGAGTAATTTATAAAAAACAGGAATTTCTTTCCTATAGTTCTAGAGAATGGGAAGTCCAAGATCTAAGTACTTGAATGTGGTCTGGTGGGGTCCTGCTTATGTCCTCACATGGTAGAAGTCTGAAGTGCAGAGTGGACCCTGTCACCCTTACACTGCATGCAGCCTCTTTTAGAAGGGACTTCATCCCATTCATGAGGTAGCAGCTCGCGTGACTTACTGACTTCTCAAAGACCTTGCCTTTCAATGCTGTCTTGTTGGAAAAACTGAATTTTGAAGGACATTAAAATTCAATATGAATTTTGGAGAGGTCAAAAACATTTACATTATAGCAAAATTTGACTTGTCCAATTGAAGATTCTCACTACTTTTAGTTAATGACAAGAAGGAAGAATTTATTTTATGCTCTTACTTTATGCCCAAAGGTATATCAAATAACCTCTGACCACCCCCACCCCCACTCAACTAGCTTACCAAGAGAGACAAAAGTAATTTTTTTATATAAGGGGACAGAAAAAGCCCCCAGTAGAGCAAGAAGAATGGTATTAACAATCCCTTTACTTAAAAGTAATCTCTTATATGTACAATCTAAAATATTTGAACACTTAGATGCAGAAAAGAGATTGGTGGTTATGAGGGACTGGTGGGGCTGTGGGTGGAGGCATTAGGGACATGTTGGTTAAAGAAACAAGACATTAGTTAGACAGGAGGAATATGTCCAAAATCTTTCTATTGTATAACATGGTAATTACAGTTAATAACGGCATACGGTATTCTTGGGTATTCTAAGAGAGTAGATTTTAAGTGTTCTTACTATAATGAAATACATATTTAAATTAATGTGTACATTAATTAACTCAATTTAGCCATTCCACAATGCAATGTATATATATTTCAAAACATACTATACATAATAAAAATATTTTTATTTTTATTTGCTAATTTAAAAAATAATCCAAAGATAACTTAGTGTAGCCTAGGGTGTTCTAAACTAATTTGCATCCATTATACCAGGGGAGGTGAGGGGATAATAGGAAGCTATTAAGGCAAAGTAAAGGGAGGTTCACAGATTAATGCAGTAGAGATTCCAACAAGTTGGAAAGCAAAGCATTAACTGAAAGCATAATGGAGGACTTTCACCATTCATCTTTGTTCCCTTAGGCACCTAGCAAGGTCCAATGTGCCAAGGCTTAATAGGTTAATGGAGTTGAGATACCAGCTCAGTTGGAAAGCAAAGCAGTAATCAAGACCAGGGGGTACGGCCCATTGTTGGGTTTTCACAGAGTAACTTTTTTTTTTAAACACAGTTATTTAAAGATATAAGTGTGTCATCATAGGAACTAGATGGAATTACAGCCCCATGCACATTTTGGAAGACTACATTATTTATCGAGTATTGTTTTTAACATGACAACTTCTTGTCTCCCTCATCTTGCAAAATTAGCATCATGATAAAGGCACTTGCTGGCACAGGGTAAGAGGAAATAAAGAACTTGGCAACTGGTAAAAATAATTATTGCCCTGACAAGGATATTTTTTTAAAATGATGTTTTTATCATTTTTGGTAAAATGAATTATTAATTCATCTTATTATGACCGTAATTTCTCCTTTTAATCTGTTACACATTCCTGCCAAAGTGATTGTTCTATCTCATACATTTTTTTTCATATCACTCACTTGGTAAAAAAATAGAGAGAGGTTATTTATATTGTTTATAGGTTATTTGTATGCTTGGGATTGCACACATGGTCTTTTGATCATGGTCCCTTTTTGGTCCTCCAGCCTCATCTAGCCTTGACTGCTGGGGTATTTTGACTGTAGCAAAGTTGAATATGCTCCCTGCTCCCTAGGGAGCACATGCTTCCTTCCCTAGGGTCTTCTTCTTCTTGCAGGATTGTAGGAGAAGGGGGAGGAAGTAGAAGGGACAAGGAATGACAGGAGGAGGTAAAGAGAGAAGCAGTGAGGAGAGAAGAAGAGAAGAAAGGGAAGGAAAGGAAATACAAGAAAGGCAAAGGAATAAGGAAAGAATTTCTACTCATTTCTCAAGACTCATCTCAAGTGTTCCCATCTCCTCAAGCCTTACTTAAATTCACTGACAGGTAGCCCATTCCGCTATAGTTTATACTGTGTCACCACCTAGCAAGTTCACGCGGTATTGCAAAGCATGCTCCTGTTTCTCTATTGTCCCTTACAGCTGATTAAAAACTCAAGGGGAGGGTCACAGGCTTCTCTCTGTCTCTCCCCCCCATTAGTAACTAGTTCTGAAAGGGTTTTTCGTTTGTTTGTCTGTTTTATAAAAGAAGGAATTAATGAATTCTACAAATTCTTGAAAAAGAGAATAATCACACAACCCTATTTGTGTAATAGAAGTATACATCTAAATTAACCTTTCTAGTTGGTAAATTAGAGGAAAATTAATGATGCTGAAAAGTAGGGTGTCACAGTATAAGTTTTCTAAGAATATAACTCGAACTTTCTATCTTTATGTTGACCTCCTTTTCCTTTCTGCCCTGAATTTTCTTCTAAATTGGTTCACCCAAGTACAAAGTTAATTAATTTTTATTAAGCAATTAGAAGGAAGGAAGTAATTTTCATTTCCAAGTCAAAGAATGGCAGAGAAAAAAGATGACTAATCATTAGAAATGGCTCAGATTCAAAATGGTTCCTAACATGTACAAGATAAAAAGAACAAACGCGGTAAGGATGATCCATGAGGTGACTTACTCTCAGAGTAAAGACAGACGTATCTGCCCATCCATTTTGGTCTCGCCTTATCATATTGGAAAAAGAAAAAAAAATCAGTAATCATGAGAGAAAGGGAAATTGAAACCACAATGACATACCAACCATGTTTCCCTTGTCAGAATGGCCATTATTAAAAAAATTCAACACCAACAGAGGCTGGCAGGAATGCAGATAGAAAGGGATGCTTATACACTGTTGGTGTATAGTTCACATTAGTATAACTCCTGTGGAAAACAGTATAGACGTAAAAGTAGATGCACCGGTCCAGAGATACCACTGCTGATATCCACCCAAAGGAAAAGAAGTAATTTTATAAGAAAAAAAGAAAGTGCACTTGAATGTTTTTTTGCAGCACAGTTTACAATTACAAAGATGTAGAATCAGCCCAAGTGCCCATCAGATCACGAATGAATTAAAAAATGTGTATATATGGGCAGTGCCTGTGGCTCAAAGGAGTAGGGCGCCGGCCCCACATGCCAGAGGTCGTGGGTTCAAACCCAGTTCCGGCCAAAAACTGCAAAATAAATAAATAAATAAATAAAAGTGTATATATACACCAGGAAGTATTACACAACCATAAAGAGGAACAAAATAACATCTTTTGCAACAACTTGTATGGAACTGAGGACAATTGTCCTAAATGAAGAATCTCAGGAATGGAAAAACAAAGACTGTATGTCCTCTGTAATAACTGGGAGCTAAACAATGGGCTCACACAGGCAGAAAGAGATGTACAAGTCATTGGAAATCAAGACAAGGGGGCAGAGGAAGAGGGGGAAGGAAAACTCATCTACTGGGTACAGTGAACACTGTTCAGGCGATGGATTCACTAAAAGCTCTGACCTAAGAATTGTAAAATGTATTTATGTAGCAAAATCATTTGTACCCCCTTAATATTTTGAAATTAAGAAAAAAAAAAGAAGGAAAAAGAAGAAGATAACATTTTTAACACACATTCTCCTGCCTCAATTTATACTGGAGAGTTTCTATCCAGAGAGTAGCAGGTAGCTTCCACGCCTGGATAGCTTTTCAAGATTTGCAAAATTTCACTCTTTTTATCAACAAATAGTGTCATATCTAATTCTTTGAGTTATCAGAGTCAAACTGAATTGAATTTTAGTGTTTCTCCAGTTATGATTCATTTCCAAAGCCTATCTGGTGGGACTTTGGTTCCATGATGTCTATGAGGTTAAGAGGATATCCTAACACTTAGACATTAGAAGATTCAAATCCACGCTTCATAATTGACCTTATTTGTGATGCTGTACAAGTTGATTTATCAGGTATAAAATAGAGTTGAATAACATGAATATAAAAAATAGCTAACATTAATTGAGTACATAGTAAATACCAGAAATTCTAAGTATTTTATATAAATTAATGCATTCAATTACCCCCAATAAATTTATTATTTAAGTGTATCCAATTCACAGGTGAAGAAACTGAAAATGAGGAAATTATGAATCATTTGATAAATTAAATGTGTAGCATGAAGCCTGGCACTCAGTTGACAATCAATAGCTGGGAACAGATATTGCTTATTTCTATTATTCATGAACTTGTCAAGATTCTCCAGAGAAACAGAATTGACTCATGCAGTTGTGGAGGCTGAGAATTCCCAGGATCTGTGGATCTCTAGTCAGAAAGCTGGAGACAGGAGAGCCAGTGCTTTAGCTCCGGCATGATTCCAAAGACCTCAGAGCGAGGAAAGCCAATGGTGTCTGCTACTCTCAGTTTGAAAACAATGGGAAGAGAAGACTGATGTCCCATTTCGAAGGCAGGCAAAGAAAATGAATGATCTTATTCTGCATTTTGTTTTATTCAAGCCTTAATGAATTGAATGGGGCCCACACACACTGGGGAAGGCAATCTGCTTTACTCAGTCTAGTGTTTCATATTTTGATCTCTTTCAGAGACACATCCGGGATAGTGTTTAACCAAATGACAGGACATTCTGTTCCCCAGCCAAGTTGACACACAAAATTAATCATGACAATTCATTATGGCAATCTCTGAGAAGGAAATCATCAGTGAAAACTTTTTTCTTTTTAGACAGAGTCTCACTTTCTCACCCTCAGTAGAGTGCTGTGGCATCACAGCTCACAGCAACCTCCAGCTCTTAGGCTTAGGTGATTGATTCTCTTGCCTCAGCCTCCCAAGTAGCTGGGAGTACAGGTGCCTGCCACAATGCCCAGTTATTTTTTGTTGCAGTTTGGCCGGGGCTAGGTTTGAACCCGCCACCTTGGCATATGGGGTCTACTCACTGAGCCACAGGCACTGCCCCAGAGAAAGCTTTTAAAAATGAATTCTCAAAGTGAAAGTTTTAATGATAGTTT
>CAUYQV010128086.1:0-28776 GCA_963574575.1 Galagoides demidoff | reverse complement strand
CCCGCCAAACAACAACAATGGCTGCAACCAAAAGATAGCTGGGTGTTGTGGCGGGTGCCTGTGGTCCCAGCTATTTGGGAGGCAGAGGCAGGAAACTCGCTTGAGCCCAGGAGTTGGAGGTTGCTGTGAGCTGTGAGGCCACAGCACTCTATCCAGGGGGACAGCTTGAGGCTCTGTCTCAAAAAAAAAAAAAAAAAAAAAAGAATAATATCCTACTTGGCAATGCCTAGAGGCTTAGTGTACATATAAATTGAACTCAGAGAGTCATCAAAGCCATCTCTGAGTTGTATATGGATTACTGTGGCTTACTTTTCCCTACAATGTGCTATAAATTACAACCATCTACACTCCAAAATGCATCTACCATCATTCCATCTAAATTGGAGAAAGTAATCCTAAACAATCAGGCCCTTCTATGCTATTTTTTTTCTCTTAAACATAATATTTTCAGGAAAATTATCAAAATGCTGTCCCCTCATTTTTTTTTTACCAACTATCTGGATATAGTATTATCTATATTGCATATACTCACTTGTTCACAGTTCCTATATTATAATTTTAAAAAATAGTCATGGTGATGTCAAAAACAAGATACCAGACTTTATTTATTTAGGGACAGAGTCTCATTTGTTGCCCTCATAGAGTGCTGTGGTATCATAGCTCACAGCAACCTCAAACTCATGGGCTCAAGTGATTCTCTTGCGTCAGCCTCGAGCAGCTGCGACTACAGTGCCTGCCATAATGCCCAGTTATTTTTAGAGAAGAGGTCTCGCTCTGGCTGAGGCTGGTCTTGAACTTGTGAGCTCAGGTGATCCACCCTCCTCAGCGTCCCAGAATGTTGGGATTACAGGCATGAGCCACTGAGCCTGGCTCAGTTATCACACTTTAAAGGTCTTTTTAGTTTACAAGTTCAGATTTTACTGTTTACTTTAGAAAATGTTAAATTTTAGTCTCATATTTTATCTAATTCTGCATATAGGCATGTACACAGGAACACTGCTTCAGAAAAGATATAGTTACGGTGATTTTTAGTTGTTGATAAAATGCACATTTGAGTATAGTCCAATTTCTGGCTATGTCTTCCGATTGTGGAATATATGTTCTCTGAGCACACAGCTGGAAGAGAAGGGTGTTTACCTTGATTTCCTCTTAGAGAGAAGAAACACTGACAGAAACTTGTACCGTCTCCATTAACATCAGCCGGTCACCACTATTTGTGATATTAGCTGAAAATCATTCCAATTAGAAAGCAGACATGCATGCATGTTGCTCAGTCCGTTTTTATGATTTGGTTATTATATTTAAATGTCTCCATACTGCCAAGTCAGTGTCTCAGAGTTCCGCTCAAATGAGCGGACTTCTACTCATGCGTGATCATGTTTTTATCGAGTTCCTTCCAAACTTTATATAAGCCCATTATTCTTAAAAATCTTTTGTCTCACAGCTATAAAAAAGGCAATAAATTGTTTCAAAGGAAGAATTAAAAGAGACGTTTGGTAAATTAATTATACACGTATACTACTCCCTCTGTCCATGTATTTTTTATAAGAAAAGATTCATTTCAGAGTTTTCACAAGTGAAACTAAAAATAAATACTTCAGAGAAACACAGAAAACATTCAAATAGGGAACATTCAATATAGGAAATACGTGTAACATTCAAATTTGCTATAGGAAAAAATTAACAAATGAAAACTAAGACTGATCTACCAATTTACTAAAATACATGAGTTTCTAAAGGCTCTGGAAATTACTGATGGAATAATGACATGTAATCTCGGAAGTTTCTATACTTACAAACCTGAGGTCTGCAGACTTTAAAGTGAAGTTTAAATCAAATCTAACTCAGTGAGTTCCTTTTAAAAAGTTGACATTGTAACAGGACCCAATACCCAGCTGTTCTGTGGTCAAATTTGTCTCTTCATTCCAAAAGGAAAAAGCTACAGAAACATATTGTTAACAGGCTTTTACTCCATATTGACTGAATTCTTTACCCTTAATTCTTAAAATGTAAAACTAACAACTTCTTTTTTATTTTGGGAAGGGATTAACAGCATATATTAATATTTTCCAAATATTTTTAAATACTTTAAAGTCCATGTATTTGTGGCATGTAGTTTTTAGTAAAATACAAAACGCAAAAAGAAAGCGGTGAATATTTATGTCTTTGGGTTATGTGTTTAGGAACTAAGCAGCCAAGAATACTGCTTTTGGCACTGGTTGGGCACTCGTGAGCTATGGAACAGTAGATGCCAGGTGCCATCTCAGAAGTGGGAAGAAATACATGACATACACACACCCAAGCAAACACAGATACACAATGAAATAATGTGGTTTCTCCCCCAAATACAACACTGTGTTGAATTTATGGTCAACACAACACTATCTGATACAGTACAATATCAGCATTCTTATTTACTTTTCTTCCTTTGCAGAAATTAACATGGAAGCATGACTGCATGCGTCCTAGATGTCATTTAATTTTGCATGTGTAATATTATGGGAAAATACAGCAGAATTTGTCCTAACTTCAGAGCATAGAGTACAAAATATTTTTAAATGGAATATTTAAATACTGGAGGACTCTGGTTTTAAAATCAATTTTGAAGGCAATACTATTAGAAAGGAGCATAGATCACAGACCAGTACCAGGAACTGGGGTTAGGGAAGAGATAACATCAAAGAAATGGTATGAGAGAATTTCTGTTGTGGAAGAATTATTCTATAGTATCACTCTGATGGTGGACACATCATTTCACACGTGTCAAAACTCACAGAACATTCCACCACAAAGAGTGAATTTTGCTACACATAAATTAAAACACAAAATATTTTTTAAGAAACCAAATTAACATTTAAAAAATCAGTTTTCAAAGCAAAGATTTGGTGTAGTTTACTATTTAAGTATGCTGTGGCTTCTGCTAAATGACTGTGAACCAACAGGGGAAGAATAAATTATGTTCTTCCGAATAATCACTCCAACATAAACATTTAGAAGGTCTAGATATTATTTCAAGGTCAAATGAATTAGCTGAATTATTTTTGTAGGTTATGCTTTCCTTTGACCCACAGATGACTATGGGATATACTTTCTTCCTAATCATTAGCTTATGGCAACTGACTCTGGCGAGGTTGAATCATTAACCAGCTGGATGCAGGGCTCCCCAAAGCAAAACCTGACAAGGAGCAAAAAAAGTGAGAGAGGGCATTGGTTGGTCACTTCCTTGTCACAGAGAAACTCAGAAAGGGAGATTAAAATAATTTCTATCAGCATATATTATGTGGCATTCACACACTGCTCTTATGTTCTCTGTTAATTCAGGTACATTCATTCCATTTCCAATATCTGCTCCTCCATCATACCAAAGTAATACGTTCTACCAACAATGACAACAAAAACACAATCGGTTTTAAAATAAAAATTCTGACCTCTAGACAAGGTTGAATTAGAACTGCTATAGAAATAAATATAGGAAGAAAAACAACAGATACACTTTATTTCTATTCCCCCCCACTTCATTTCAAATAGTTTCTAAGAGTTTTAGAACACAACTTTTTCCCCTTCCCACAGAGCCTGGTTGATAAGTTCAAGTACGAAAACTAAAATCTGAATCTCCAAGTCTCAGAAAGCCAATAGAAAAAAAAAAAATCTCTGCATTAAGTTATCTGAAGACTGACCCACTGTGGCCACTTTCAACGTAACGTACCCTGTGCGTGACACTGCCAAGGCTCGTGACATCAGTTTTTACTCTAACATTCATACTTTACCCTATGAATGTTAAATAGACCCAGGACAAATGAACTGAGGGTAGGGGCTTCCCTTAGTCTTAGAAGGCTACTCCCCAATTATATATTTTGTTAGATCTGAATAGATAAAAGCTGTATCTGTAAGTGATTAAAAGATGTTTTATATTCATGGCTTAATTTCTGCTGAAATAAGTGCGTAATTAAAAACACACATAATTCATAGCAATTTAGGCCTATTACAGAGTTCTAGCTTCTTTTTTTTTATGATAGTTACTAATTAAAACAGGGTGTTACCGCCATGCTGAGCCTAAGTCTCTGACATACAGGTTTAATGAATAAAATGTCCTGACACAAAAATGAAAACAATAATACAGACAAAGCTGCAAGCTGTTAAGTTTCAAATGTGTGGTAAAGATTAAGGACATTCACTGAAGTTAAGAAGTGTGGGGAGAAGGGACTTGTAATTTCTTTTTATAAAGGACTTTTTGAGAGGAATCTGAAATAGTCCTAATTTCTCTAACTTCTGGGCCCCTCATTCCCAGTTGTTCCCTTCCCCTCTCCAAGAATTTAAACTCATAAGAGTCACTTTTGAAAAATAGGGGGTATTTTAATATAATCCTGAATATAGGTTTAGATTGAAAATGGGAATTGGGACCATAATTAATTATGGTGCCAAGATTTTTAAACTTTAAGAAGACAGATTGAGTCAAATGACATTTCATTTAAGAGCTCAACCTTCCAAAAGTTCATGGATTAAAAGCCTGGTAAAATGACAGTATCTTTTTGACATTTGATTAATCCCATATGCAGAATGAGTGCGAGGAATTAATACCGTTTTGGTGTTTTCACTTTCTGAAACCACTGTAACAAGAGACTGACATAAAATCCGACCAAATATACACACAGTCCTCAGCTAGGTTTATGGCCTTATTATCACTCTTAATAAACAATAATGAATAATAATAAATACCGAGCGTCCTCACTTACACTCTGCTTTCTACACACATTCCCTCTAGCATCCATCCATCACTTCTTTCGGGATAATAAAACAATTCAATCCCATCAAATCCTCAGCAACCGCTCCCTTGGGAAGGATGTTTTATCTCTACTTCTGGGAGCCCAGGGAGGATTTTACTTGTTTGAAGGGGGCGGAGAAAGGAGCAGGGTCCTATTTATTTCCATTGATGACTCCCCTGGTTCTCACAGGCGCTCAGGGACCGGGTGGGAGGAGGAGAGGAGGTGGTGCGGAGATTCCCTCCTTCAGAAAAGAAAAAGGGTTCAGGAAGCGAGGCAGGAGGAGGAGGGGTGAAGGGGGGAGGAGAGGGTAGTGTGTTTGGGGAGATCAAATAAATGAAAAATTAAATTCTTCTTTGCGATTTAGCGGGATCGAAAGATGAGAAGCAAACAAATTTACCAACCTTACAAAGTTGTTAGAAAGAACTCAGTAGATAACAAAAACAGACAGACATTTTGCTCAGGTTCATTTCCCGCTCAAGGTCTCGGTTTCAGGGAGCCACTCAGAGGTAGAGATGGACAGCGCCCCGAAGGGGGCCGCGAGGGGAACCGCGACCTGGCGGGTCCAGAGCCAGGGTAGCGGTGCGGGCGGCAAACTCCGAGGAACTGGTGCGGAGTTGGTGCGCAGCAGCGCGGGGCACTCACGCCTCCGCCTGGGCCGGGGCAGCGGGGAGGAAGGGGGGCCACGCGCGCACAACGAAACGAAATCTCACCCCATAGTCAGCAGTTTGCGAAGCGCCCCAAGAAAAGAGCTGGGACTGGAACCACCCGCTCTGACTCCTCAGTGCCGGAGCCGCAGTGACTCTCAGCTCAGCAAGAAGGTAGCGCGGATTAGCGCAAACCCCACATCGCTCACAGACGGGGCGAGGGAATGACCCCCAGTTGCCCCGGCTAGGGCGGAAGGGGGTGTCCCCTCAATGGCTGCTTTACTCTCCCTGCCAAAGTACGTGCCGTCCTAGGACACCCGAGTCAGCCCAAGATAGTTTCTCTAACGATGCTTGCCTACCTCGCAGAGGACAAATGAGGAGCCAGAGCGGTGGGGGGTCTGCTGGGGAGGCCGACCGAGGTACCGGCCGGGGCTGCAACTCCGGGCCGCCTGCAGGGCACCCGCGCGCTGCCCGGATCTCTTGCCTTCCGTCCCACACGCAGACGCCCCCCGAGAAACCCCAGTGCGGTAGACTTTCGCCAGTGGAGGGAGGAGGGCTTGAACCTGGGGAGGAAGACAACAGTTCTCCCGGCAGGCGGGCAGAGTAAGCGCCCAGGCCAAGTCCATCCAGGAGGCTTCCCGGACCCCGCTGCACCTCCGGGGTACCCGGTACCTCCGTCGTCCTCACCACTGCGCTGTCTGTCCACCTCCTAACATTTCTTGGGGCCATCCGGCCACGAAAGCAACTTAAGCCACCAAGGGAAACCTGCTCTACACCCCTCATCCGCGAGAACCTTCCTGGGCCCTTCTAAATTGGGGGACGCGCGCCTCAACACCCCATCCCGGACGAGCCCTCCAGTGTGAACACTGCTTGTGTCAGGTCTCAGGGTGGCAGGCTAAAGCGTCGAGGAGACTGGGGGATCGCTTTCCTCTCGCTACTTACCTTAAAAAGATGTGTTTGTTTTTCCTAGGGGGAAGAGGAAAAGTCCCTCCCTGAGGTGTGGTGTGCGAAACAGTCCACGTCCCCAGACCCTGCCAAGATGCTAAGCACCGGTATCCAGGAACCAAGTAGACTGGAGGGCCGGGGCGGAGGCAGATAAAAGAGAAAAATTCAATCCGCCGAAGAGTCCCAACTTTTCGATCCGCTCAGCAAACTTCAAAGGCGGGCGAGGGCAGGCGGCGCGCGGCTGCCGAAGTTGCTGCGAAGTGGAGCGGGGAGCCGCGCGGGGCTGGGGAATCCCGGGGCAGAGCCGGGAAGTGGCGGGAGGTCCTTTTAAAAGGCGCCGAGCAGAAGGCGGCGGGGGAATGCTGCGGCGCCGAGCCGAGCCGGCGCGGGGTTCCGCAGGCTTCTGCTCGCGGCTCGGGCGCGGGGCGAGCCGGGCGCACGGGGCGGCGGCGGCGGGCGCGCGGCTCAGTTCGGTCCGCTCTCTCGCGGCTCCGAGCAGGGAGTGTGTGTTCGCTCCCGAGTGTCACTGCTGAAGCCCGGAGCTTCTCCCCCCTCCCAGCCCCGACCCCTCCCGCCTCACCGCTGCCCTCCCTCCTCCTCCCTCCTCTGCCCACTGCCTCCCCCTCGGTCCCTCCTTCTCTCCCTCCCGCTGCGCGCCAGCGCGCACACACGCGCGCGCACACACATTCTCTCTCTTTCTCTCTCACACTTACACACACTCACGCACACTCGCACATCCCGCCCGGCCACCCAGCGCTCCCCAACAGGACCTTCGCGGGCAGTATCGCAAGGGACAGACCGCTGTCCTTACCTCCCTGCCACCCGGGGAGAATGAGGGGGAGGCCCACCGAGCCCCTGGCAAAGCTGCGGAACCCAGGGAGACGCTCAGCGGGGCCATCGCAGTGTCAGGGAGACCGGGGCGCACAATAGAGGGAAACTCTGGGATTGATTTGAGGGCGGGATGGGGAGACGTGTTAAATCCAGAAGGTTGGAGGTTGGGGGCGGAAAGCGGAGTGTGCGAACTCTGCATTAATGCCCCACTTTTCACCCCACCGCCTGCCTACCACAGCCTTAGCTCGGGAGCGCTTCCCCCCGGCGCAGACCGAGCCTCCTCCCGTTGGAAACTCAGCAGCTGTTTTAACAATTGAAAAGCGGCCCTGCAGGACTAGTGAGATCGAACGTAGTGTGTGAAGCCATTAAGGCTGACTAGGTAATTATGATAAGAAGTTACCTAATTAGCAACCTGGCCTGAGCATAGGAAAAGGGTTGGGTTGGGGAGGAGTACCAAGTGGTTTAGTGATCTCATTTTTGCAACTGCGAACCTACTTTTCAGCAAATCTGGTTTTAGACTCTGGTTTTGAGAGTTGTAAGTTCCAAGCCTCTATCTTATTTAAGTTACAGTGTTGATACTGAAAACATGAAAACACTGGGCTCATTGCCATAGTGAAATGAAGATAAATAAGATGAAAATCAACCATACCCAGATCCTATTAAGAACTGTGGTCTTTTTGTTAAATCCCAGGTCGCAGAGAGCAGCCCAATGCAGCTCCTAAAGTTTTGTGGCTCCTAGGTAAGAACACTGCAGAAGGCAGATTTATAAAACTGTTTATATGCCACGAACTAGTTTTGTACAAGTCACTGGATTTCTAAACGCTAAAAGAAACATTTGAGATCACTGTGCAAGCTTGACTTTTGCAGATGAGACGACGTTAGGTGGGAAAATGGGAGCCCTGGATCTCAGCTCAGAAAAGTGCCTTCTCTGGAGAAGTAATTCCTATACTTAGGAGCCAGGACCCAGATCATTGGGGCATTGATAAGCAAACACTAAGTTCTTTCTATCTAAGACCAGGTATATCTTAGGTGTGAAGAATCAGAGGTAACACATGGTGGCCACCTTTAAGGAACACACAGTGTGGTGGGGAAACAGAGGCATACATGAAAACGTGATAGGCACTATTCTAAATGTTTGTGCCTGGTCCTGAGGGCTCATGGAAAAGGAAGCTGCTAACTTATCTTTAAGTGGTGCTCTTGGTAGAGATTTCAGTGTAGAGTTCTGAAGAACAAGGAAGAAAATACCAGGCAGACAAGAATGGGGAACAGGGACAGAGAGTGGAGGAGAAAGGCCTCCTCCTTGCACAAACAGGGAGAAGCAAGTGGTTAGGAAAGTGTCAGAGTATTCAGTGTGTCCTAGGAACTCAACAAGTTCGGTGGGGCTGGATTGCAAATGAAGTGAGCAAGGCCAGGCCACACCAAGTCCCAGGAGTGAAGAACCAGAATTTTCCTGAAGGTGGTGAGTGGTTGGGAAACTATTACAGGTTTTAAGCAAGAAAAGATCTTAAGATTTTTTTTTTAACGTGTCATCAGATAATGTGTTTTAGAAAGTTTCCTCTGGCATCACTGTGGAAAACAAATAGGAGGTTATTTGAAGGGGAAAAAATAGGGCTGAACTAAGGCGGCAGAAATGCCATTTGGGAGGTTGGGATAACTCTGGAGAGATTTAGGAAATAGAAGAGACAGGGCTTAGTGATTGATTGGATATGGAGGGTAATGGAGAGGAGGGGCAGTCTAGACTCACTCCCTGTTTTCTGGCTGGGGCAACAAGGCAGGCGGTGATGCGATTAGCCAAGAGAAACAACATGTGGAGGGGAGCAGTTGCAGGAGGAATGTAACAGTTCTGTTTTAAACTTGTGGAAGGGGTGCCTGTGTGACATCTGAGTGCAGGACCATGTAGGCAGCCAGAAGGGGAGTTCCTAGGAGAGAGGATCCAAGCTGGAAGGAAACACAGAGTCAGCAGCATTCAGGTGTTTTGCAAAGCCAAGGAGAGGAGGAAGGCAGCCAGGAAGAGAAGACTTAGGATGGAATGTGGCAAAACACCGCTGCTTTAGGCATGGGTAGAGAAAGAGGACCCAGCAAAACAAAAAAGATGAAGACCACAGAGGAAGAAGGACAGAGCAGGGTTGGTGAAGGGAAGAAAGGCCTGGTGACCAGGTAAAATGTGGAAGATCAAGCCAGACTGAAAAGTGAACGCTGCTCTTCACAGAATGTCTCTGTGATCCTGACCTAAGCAATTGTAGTCTGTGTTGTAAGTGTGTAAAGATCAGGGCCCTCCTTGGTACCATGAGGCTGGCACAGTCTAGCCCATGAATCTCACAGGGGTTGGCGAGGAGTTCAAATGAACCAGTGACTGGAATGTTGATTTAAAATAGCCACTGAGAAGAACCTGAGTCCTAATGATGTTAGAGGGACTTGTCATTAATTCAGCCAAATAATGACAGATGTGAGTCTCTCAGGAAGTTCTGTAAGGACGACGTGAAGGATAATTTTATGAAATTTTCTAAAAATATCTGTTTTTTGAACATTAAGATTTGCATATATCAATATGCTGTCTCCTCAAAAAATATGCACCTCAAAAAACCAATGGCATTGTATATATTTCTATTTTTATATATATATTTTCAGCATGTTCTGAGAGCCTTGGGTAACGTGCCATGTTTGATAGAACAGGCATTATTTAGCCAGACAGTCTTGTATTTAATTCTAGACTCTGACAGTTATTTGTTGTAGGACAAAACCTCTCCGAACATCAGTGTTTCTTTCTTTTTTTTCAAATATAAAAATGGAACAAATTATAGCTGACTTACAGATGTTTTGTGAGTATTAGGTGGTATAATACATTAAAGTGTTTGGCAGATAGTTACTTAAATTTTATGTGAATTTACTTTTAACTTATGAAATTCATAAATATTCAGTGGACTGGGGAAAAAAGTTCAAAATGATTGTAAAATTAAGAGTACTATTTTAGCCAATGTAGGAGAACTCCTAATTCAAGCCTGTATCTTAAGGCAGTAGTCCTCAAAGTGTGGTCTGTAGACCCCCGAGGGTTCCTGAGATTCTTTCAGGGGAGAGCTGCAAGGCCAAAGTCATTTTCATATTGATTCTAAGACATTAATTTACCTTCTTTTACTGTGTTGATATTTGCACTAATGATACAAAAGCAATGGTAGGTGAAACTGCTAGCACCTTACAATGATCAAGGCAGTGGCAGCAAACAGTCCTAGGAATAATTAGGATGAGCTACTGAGGTAGGATGGGACAAGAAGATCCCTTGAGTCCAGGAATTTGAGGTTCTAGTAAGCTATGATTATGCCACTGCATTCCAGCCTAGGTGATAGACAGAACAAGACCCTTTCTCTAAATAATAATAATAATAATGATAATATGTATAATAATAGGAAAAATCGTGTGTGGCAAAATGGGAAACATAAGAGAAACTCTTCTGATGTGTACCAAAATATAGTGATTGTTTTGAACCAAAATACTTATGCAGTGTAATTGTGAGCTAAACTAGCTATTCAAGATATATTTTTACTTGACAGAACAATTGATGGACAAAATGTGGTTATTCAAACTTAGATATTTGGCAGACAGCTTTTTACAAATGAATGAAATGAGCCTTTCATTTCAAGGTAAAGGTAAACAACCTGCAATATTAATTTTCAATTCAAAATTTGAGCTTTCAAGTAAAAAACTAGAATTTAGAAAATTTGTGCCTTCCATCATGAGCTTGATAATTTCTCTAATAGTCTTTTCTGATGAGACTGTGATCATTTAAATTCATGTGGCTTTAAATATTGTACAATGAATTATATGAATGTTTATCAGTGAACCAGTGTTTTTGAAGATCAGTGAACCAGTATTTTCAGGATGACTAATAACACATAGTGTTATAACTTCATTAACATGTTAAAGACCCAGGCAAAGGGCAAAATAGACAAATGGATTCTAACATAACCCAGTGTGAAAAGTTAACCAATAAGGTTTCACATTCCACACCATTGCATTTACAGGGTTTAAGAAACTACCACTTGCTGAGTTTTGGTGTAGCATCAAAGAATATCACGAATTATTTTAAAAGATTATCAAAATGCATCTTTATTTTTCAACTGTATATCTTAGTGAAACTGAGTTTTCCTTTTATTTCAAACGAAACACCAAATTGAGACAGATTGAATACAGATGTAATATTAGAATCAACTGTCTTCTGTTAAGTCAGATGTTCAGGAGATTTACAAAAATGTAAAACAATATCACTTTTCTCACTGACCTATTTTGGAAAATATCATTATTTTTCAGAAAATGATGTTATTTAACATGTAGTAAGTATACTTTAGTTATTTTTAAATGAGTTAAGAAAATTAATGCTGTAAAGATTTATATTATAATTCTTAATATGTTGAATACTGATAGAAATAACCCATAAAAATAAAAGCTCCATGGAACGTTCAATAATTTTCATACTGTAAAGTTGTCCTGAGGACCACTGTCGTATCAAATGACAACCATGAAAATAGGTTGAAAGGTCATCAAAAGCTTGTTGCAATATTCTGCTATGGCTTGGCTACCACCTCAGTTGTATTTGCACAATTCTCATTTTACACAAATGTAATTAGGTCCTTCTATACATAAACTTAGTTCCATAGAATGTTGTAACTGACAGCTCCATTCTAGGGACTGGGGCAGAACTGATGGAAGGCATCCTCCAAATCCTGAAGCTCAGATAAAACTTCACACCCCGGCCATACGATCACAGGTCATTGCTCTGTTGGTTCAGCTTCAATCCCTTCCTTACAATCCCTTCCTTGTTTCCTTACTATCCATGGACTGGTATTGTTATGTAGTAAAGAAAGTGGTTCTGTAAAGTCTTCTCCAAATTAATAACTACCTCTAATTTGATGACTCTTAGACACTTAGCCAATGTGAAGTTGAAACATCAAGTCTTAGATGTTACCTTTTGTTCCTCTTGAGGACATTTATTTACTTCATTAAATGTTTCTTGAGCACCTGTTATATGCCAGCCTCTATACTAGTTCCTGGGAACAAAAGAATAAAGAAGGCAAAACTCTGAGCAACCTGCAGTCTGGTGAAGAATGAGGTAATTACTAAGTGATATTGTAAGGGCATAAGGTGGTACTGTGCCAGTCCGTGAGCAAGGGGAGAGTGGGACATCAGGGAAGGATTTTTGGAGAAAGTGACTTTTTTTTTTTTTTGACAGAGTTTTACTTTGTCATCCTTAGTAGAAAGCTGTGGCATCATAGCTTATAGCAACCTCAAACTCTTGAGCTCAAGAGATTCTCTTGTCTTAGCTTCCCAAGTAGCTGGGACTACAGGCACCCACCACAACACCTGGCTATTTTTAGAGGTGGGGTTTTGCTCCGGCTCAGGCTGGTCTCAAACTCATGAGCTCAGGGCAATCCACCCGCCTCAGCCTCCCAGAATGCTAGTATTACAGGCATGAGTCCCTGTGCCTGGCCGAGAAAGTGACATCTATGTAGAGATCTGAATGATGGGTCAGTCATCTTGGGTTCAAGGATGGGGATGTGGAGTATATGGGGCTTTGAAAGAAATAGGGGTATCCACATGCAGATTTTGTGAGGACTGTTTTGCTTATCTGTGATAATGGATATTATGAAAATTACTCACAGAGGCCGGGAGCATTGGCTCACACCTGTAATCTTAGCACTTTGGGAGGCCAAGGTAGGTGGATTTCTTGAGCTCATGTGTTTAAGACCAACCTGAGCAAGAGCAAGAGACCCCATCTCTAAAATTAGCCGGGCGTTGTGGCGGGTACCTGTAGCCTCAGCTACTTGGGAGGCTGAGGCAAGAGAATCGCTTAAGCGCAAGAATATGAGGTTGCTGTGAGCTGTGATGACTTGGCACTCTACTGAGGGTAACAAAGTGAGACTCTGTCTTTACAAAAAAGTAATAATAGTACTAAAAATAAGTAAATATAAAATTATGCACAGACCTTTTTTTTTTTTTTTTTTTTTGCTCATCAGCTTTCATTAGTGTTTATGTATTTAATATGTGGCCCAAGACAACTATTCTTCTTCCAATGTGGTACAGAGAAGCCAAAAGTTTGGGCACCCCTATGGGCTACTGTGCCACAATCAGGAAATATTACATTAGCCATGCTAATAAAAATCATCTTGTTTTATTTTTATTAATTTATTTATTTTTGGTTGCAGTTTTTGGCCAGGGCCAGGTTTGAACCCGCCACCTCTGGTGTATGGGCCAGCACCCTACTCCTTTGAGCCACAGGCGCCACCCTTAATTTTAAACATGTAGATAAGTCAACCTATTTTCTTTAAGTTTTAGTTTGTTTAATGAGTAGGATGGAATGTTTAATATTATTATGGTATAATTAAATACCTCTGATTTAAATCAGAAGTGCTACCATCTTACAAATGAATCATTGGGTTAAAATAAAATATTAACAATTTTATTAAAAACTTTATACGCAAAGGTTTCCAAAGAATACACAAAAAAAACAATTTCGATTCTTACTGTTTTCGAGACACTGAGCTCAGTACTGAAAGAGAAACAAAGAAACCTAAAACATAATATTTGCCCAGGAAAAGTCTGTAAAATGAGCTTAGACATATTTTCTTTCCTTCCTTTAAAATTTCAGCAAATAATTACTGAATGTTTCCTTAGATCCTGAGCATTCATTTTTAAAATGACAGCTGTTACTCCTGCCCTCAGAGAGGGTACAGAATGATAGTGACAAGTTAGTTGACTTTCAAGTATTGTACACAGCATCAGACACCCACAGAATTGGCAAAGAAGAGAGTAAGAGTATCAAAAGCACAGTCAGGGCATCCGGGAAAGGTTCACAGGAAGGCAATACTTGTTCCAAGGTGCATCTCAAAGAGTTAATGGAATAATTTGGCCAGGATGGATTTTGCTAATGGAATTAATAGAACTAAACACTGAATATGTAGATTAGACATCCTGGAGAGATGATGTTAGAAGAGGAGGTTTGAGCTTTACTCCCTTGACAATGGGGAGCACCTAAATTAAAAAAGCAATATAACAGACGCCATTTCACACACTAAAGAAGGCCATTGATAGTTTGTAAAAGAGGCATTCTTTTAATTGCGATTATTGGGCTCCTCTGACATAAAATCCCTGATTCATTTCACTTCAAAGTATGTATCAAGTCATTGACTCCCATTTCATGAGAACATTTGAACTAATTGTTGTATTATACTCCATCCGTTATATGATGGAAACACTGAAGTGCTTTTTAATGAAAATCCAGAAAACATATCTTGTGAGCCTCTTACATTCTAAAAGAAGGAATCCACTGATGATTTTGGAGTTTCAGCCTGTGGTATTCCTCTGCTATTCTCTGGTCCGGACTGGCTGACCCAATCAGCATGGATTGCTATTCTCAGCCCCAAGTCAGTTGCATAGCAGCAATGACGGACAGTGTAAACCTAAGCTAACAGCAATGTTGTGAGGGTACAGAAGCTACGTGCACACAAAAATTGAGATGAGAAAAACTCTGGGCCAGCCCAGAATATAAAAGGGGTTGAAAGGAAGAGGGGTACAAATGTATTCCTAGATAGAAGAAGGAGTCCAAGATTGTGTGATTAATATGTTCCTATAATTTGGGCTCATTTAATAATTGCTTTATTTTCTTCATCCCATGGCTTGTTTAGGCACAGCTAAAGAAGAAAACTCTTTCATGTGAGCAATTTGGCCCCAGTTTCTAACAGTTATGTGCCAGTGATATCATACTGCCTTACGGCCACACAGACATAAAGCCTGGTTATTTTTTAAATGTTGTAAAGCTGAGTGGCACCAGATGTAGTGAAACAGGCTTCTGAGTCAGAGGTCTTGGGTACAATTTCCTATACTGACACTTAATAACTTTGTGACTATGTGAGCTTGGAAAGTTATTTAAACTTTGAGGCTCTGTTTTCTCATCTGTAAAATGGGGGTAATAAAATTTCCTTGATAAGGTTATTGTCAGATTACACTATTTTGAATATGTAAAGTGCCTGTTACACAATAGGCACTAAACAATTGCCTGGATGATAATTGCCAATTTTTATTCCCTGGATTCAATTTCCCTTAAAATGGCACTAAACATTTGTCTCTCTCTAATCAGAAAGACATTTGTAAGTGAAAAACAAAATTAAAGGAATCATTTAGATCTTTCTTATTAGGATGACCAAAATGATGAATTTCACGTTTGATAAAATGTACCAAATCCAATCTCTTCCCTTTACAAGTTTTATCTGATTTATTTCTGAAACAGCCAGTGAAAAAAGACATAATTATTTACATTTCACAGATAAGGAGCTGAGGTTTAGGGATAGCAGTGGCTGGCTGGGGTCTGAGCCCATCTGAGCCTTATTCTATGGGACTCCAAAGCCTGTGTTCTCAACCCACTCAGAGATACTCAGACATGTTCCTTGAAGCCTCTCCATCAACTATTTTCACAGGTTCATTTTCTTTTTCTTTTCAGTGCTGTCATGTTAATGGGGATTTTTGTAAAGGGATTTTAACCACATAATTTGATTTGTTCAGATCCTATAAGAACAAATCTAACCATATGTACTGTTTCTACAAAAGTGTATCTATTCATCAATTCTAGACACAAACCTCTTAGGTCACAAGTCTTGAAGATTAAACCAGAGGGAGGTAGAATACTACAAACTGATTTAGCTGCTTGAGCCTCCCTTTTATTTGAAAACCATTTAAACTCTGTCATTGACACAGTATGGGTCCTTTCTGAAAGACATTTAACAAACTAGCTTGTCTATGAAAAGCAATGTGGATGGGAGGGCTAACACAGTTTTTAAAAATCTCAACATGTGCATCTCATAAAAAGCAGGCACATGGTGTCCCAAGTCACCCCTGAAGTCAACATACAGAGGGAAAAGGGGGAAATTGTAGGTAAATGAACCTTCATTTACAAAATATTCTTTGTCAAATTTTACAAATAATTAAAAATATTCTCTGCATGTTGGCCCCCTCTTGGTAACTTAAAAGAAAAGAAGAAAGGCATCTTCATATTAACCTTTTAGCTATTTATTTATTTATTTTAAATTTCATATTAATATGAAGATACATATGATTAGGTTACATAATTTGGTTTGGTAGTTGTGTCCTTAACCCAGGAAGTGTGCTCAATAATCATGCAATGTACCCGTTTGGTGGCAACTTACCCATCCTTTTCCCCCTCCCCCCTTTTGGCTATTTTATTCAGTGACTGCAACTGTCCCTGCTCACTAGACTCAGAAGAGCCACCTTCAGTAAAGTATTATCATGATTCCCATTTTGGAGATGAGGCTACAGAGGCCATCCAAACTTATCATATTTCTTGCCAAGAAGAAATTTGAACTCAGGTAGTGTTCCTAACTATATTACACTTACTTTTCCCCTTTTGGAATGAATTCAAGGTAGTCACTCATAAATGTGGAGAATACACTAAATAAATAACAAGCCAAACCCACGTATCTCACCATCCATATTCAACTATATCCTAGTAGTTCTATATTTAAACAAAATTTTCCCCTTGAGAGAGTAGGACTTTTTCTTTAATAGGATAGCATTCTCTTAGAATTATGGTAAGCTTTTTAGTATGTGTTATCAGGCTCAAATATATTATGTTCTCTTTATTAGATTAGACCAGTTAACACTGGTTTGTGTCACATTTCTACTTTTAAATACCAAATCTAGGAAAGAAATGTGCTAATATTTACTTCATTGTGCCAAAGCAGATTCTATTCTAAACTAGATCAAATATGAATTGCTACCCTGTAAAATTCAAAATCTCTATGTGGGACATAATGAGAAACAGGGGCTGCTCTCATTTTCTGAGTATAACTTCTCAACTCTCATTATGCTCTGTTGAAGAAAAAAATTGTATCATTTTGGGTCATTTAAAAAAAGTAGAGCCATTTTTTTTTCCTGGATAATAAATTGCAATTGAAGCACTGAAATTATTTTGGGAAAACAGTTTCCATACCAATAGAGTCTAATGTAACTCTGAAAACTCTTGGAGTTATAAAAGAATTTGATTTGCCCTAATGTGAGCTTAGATTTATCCAGTCTAAATCTTCTTCATTCCTTCAATGTAATCCTTACTTGTCATTTTCTCTGCAAACAAAACAAAAAACCCCCACCAAAAACCAATGGAGAGTCTTGAATTTTTCTTTTTCATCTTCTTAGCCTTTTATCAGTAACTCTGTATATTCCTAATGTCCATAAGTTTCTATTAATATTAATGTGATAATCATATGATATTCTATCACTTCTAGTTCTTCAACTTAAACTAGTCGGTGAAAATCTGAGGGAATTCCTATTTTGAAGAAACTGTAAATGTAGGGGTTGGACATTTTCCTGCAATTAGAAGAAACTAACATAATGAAAATTCAAATAGGTTTGAAACTCAGAGGTCATTTGAAACACTAAACTCAAAAGAGCTCATTTGTACATCTGTCAAAACACTAGAAAATCATTCTGATTTTGAAAGGACTCTTCAAAGACCTTATCTATGTGGGAAATTGCACACTGACCCATGAGGAATATATAATTTATGTAAAACACAGAGTCTTATTCAAGAACTAAAGATAATCTTACATTCAATCAAATCTAGTCCAGAAATTTTGTAACTTATTTTGAGTAAGAATCTTCTTAAGGGAATAAGGCATACAAATCAAGCAGCACCCAAATGCAGAAAGAACTTCAAAAGCCTATGGGAATGTCTGCCTGTCTTCATCTTTCCATCAGTGAACACATTTAGAAACCTCCTGTGTGCTCCTCTGTCCTATTTCCCAACAAGTGCAGCGGGGCACAAGGTAGGGGAAGAAACACAATAAAATGAAAAACAAAGATAAAGAGGAAAGACAAGGGTGAAAGGAAGAAGAGACAGGGGTTAAGTACCCCCATATTAATCTGAAATTAAAAAGAAAAAACTTAAAATAGTGATGAGAAAATAAAGGCAGATAGGCAAAATTGTTAGGGATAGTCTGTAGAATGCATGGAGGTAGAAGATACAAGAAATGAAGAAGGCAGCAAAATGACGAGAGGCAAGTGCAAGTTCATTGGAAGAGTTGAGAAGTCCAGCGCCCAAACTGGAAGTGGTTCCAGAAAAGGAGCTATGTAAGGTAGGAAGTAGGGAGAAAACTGAGAAAGGCAGAAGTGACAGAGAAGAGCGCAGACTACTGAAATGCAAACACTTTGCAATATTCCGCCAGAACACACATGTGATATCAAAAGCCAATATTTATGTAATGACAAGACAAAACAGAATAGTGCAGTGACATCAAGTGGGGGAACAGTGGCGTATTTCCAGAATTGCTGTCTTGCTACCAGTTAGGAGTTAGGAAAAGCAAGAGTTACTTGATTTTCACAGGCAATTGGACTGAAAGGGAAGACAAGGAAGGATCTTGAAGTTAAAGGGACCCTGTTGGTAAAAGGAGAGAACATAGATTGGATTTTGCGTTTGTACCAAGTGGGATCTGAGCCAGTTTTCCTTAAGGTAGAGTTTTCTCAATGTTTTTCATATTTAAACACAACGTCTATTATTACTAACTTGATTGATTTGTTTAAGCTGCACAACTTCTTTTTACTAAATAGCTTACTTAAAAAGGAAGTGAGTAACCTAAACAGTAATGTCTGTTTCATGTGTTGGTTAATTTTTTTTTCTTCTCATACACATTAAAATAAACAAAATATTTGCTATGGAACTACCTAAAATAATATCGCATGCTATAGTTGCTTTGTATGAGAGAGTCCCAGGCTAAGAGGAAGGCAGGAGGGATCTTGCCGTATCTTCACAGTGGTGGAAAGCCCCTGAAAGGTGCAAAGGAGGCAGTGGGCAGTGAGTCCCCAGGTCTAGCCAAAGGGGCAGAGATGAGGAAATGTCACTGTCACGTCTGTCTTCTTTTATTGGCAAAAGCAACTCACAAAGCTGGTTCAGATTCACGAGGATGAGCTTACCACTGATGGGAGAAGCTGCAAAATAATTTGTGGCCATTTTTAACCTACCACAATTCATATATAATCACATTCTCAAAAGCTCAACAGAGTCAATAAAGTAATTCAAAAGAGGTGGTATTAATTTGGAATGCCCCAAATTTCATATTCTTTTGAAGATATAGTATGTTTAGGACTGAGCTTCACAGAATTGGATCAGGTAGAAGCAGCTATTTACATTTTTATTCTAACTCTCATTTTGACATGCTAATTCTCATAGACTCTGATATATGTACACATATGCACATATGTGACGTATGTGTACATCTACTGGTCTAACGTACATTCCTTGCACTGTCTTTGTTCAAGTGAACCAGAAGACCATTTTTATAATATGAATGGGGAGAACTAAAGGCCAACTTAATTTATTTTTAACTAAAGTAGACACAAAATGTTTTGTTTTCATATGGCATCGCTCAATGGGTAAAACTAATTCAAGCATCTGAACTAGCAAATATTTAAGGTAGAGGAATAGTTCCGCTTCAAAGTAGAGATGGAGAAAGCATTTATATTCCACTTAACGTTTAATAATAAAAGTGATATGATAATATTTTAATACTTCTAGTATATTATTGCTTCCTTAAAAGTATAGGAGAAAATAACATGTTAATATTCCATTGACAAATATGTAAGAAGCAGTGAAAAGTTCACAGGTCTTCCTAAAACAATAAAGGAATTTTTTTTTTTTTTTGAGACAGAGTCTCATTTTGTCACCCTTGGTAGAGTGCACTGGCATTATATCTCGTGGCAACCTCCTGGGCTCAAGTGATCCTCTTGCCTCAGCTTCCCAGAGAGATGTGACTACAGATGCCTACCATGACGCTTGACTATGTATTTTTTTAGAGATGGGGGCTTGCTCTTGTTCTGGCTGGTCTTGAATTTCTAAGCCCAGGCTCAGCCTCAGCCTCCCAAAGTGCTGGGATTACAGGCATGAGGCATCATACCTGGCAATAAAGGAATTTTCATTTTTTGCTTCATTGTTAGCATTTGGGAATTCTTTGTTTTTTCAAAGCTTATATATGTATGAGGTTTCCTTTTGAATTTTATATAACATTTTGTGATTGATGTTAATCTATATTAACAGAATTAAGGATAAAAACCATATGATCTTCTCAAAAGATGCAAAAAAATAATTTGGCAAAATTCAACATCTTTTCATGTTTTCAAAGTTTCAATAAATTAAGTATAGAAGGAATGTACTTCCATATAATAAAGGTCACAGATGACAAGCCCATAGCTAAGTTCATACTCAGTGGTAACAAGCTGAAAATTTTGTTTCAAAAATCAGAAACAAGACCAGGATGCCTATTCTCACCACTTCTATTGAAGGGAGTACTAGAAATCCCAGCCAGAGCAATTAGGCAGGAAAATAAATAAATGGCAACCAAATCAGAAAAGAAGAAGTTAAAATGTCTCTCTTTGTTGATGGCTTTATTGTACATATAGTTAATCCTAAAGACTCTACCCCAAACTCCTAGAATTAATAAATAAATTCAGTAAAATTGCAGAACATACAAACCAATCTACAAAAATCAGAAACATTTCCATACCCCAGCAACAATCTTTCCAAAAAAGAAATCAAGAAAACAATCCCATTTACGATAGCTACAAAAAACAAAATTTAGGAATAAATTTAACTAAGGAGGTGAAATATCTGTATGTTGAATATTATAAAACTTAGATTTAAAAAATTGAAAAAGACACAAATAAATAGAAAGATATTTAAAAAAAAAAAAGATATTCCATGCTCATGGTTTGGAGTAATTATTTAAATCTCCGTAGAACCCCAAATTATCTACAGATTCAATACACTCTGTATCAAAACTCCAATGACATTTTAATAGAAATGAAGAATTCAATCCTAAAATCCATGTAGAACCCAAAAAGACCTTAAAAAGCCAAAGTAATCTTAGACAAAAAGAAAAGACCTGGAGGTATCATACTGCTGGATTCCAAAATATACTACAAAGCTATAATAATGAAACCAACATGATATGGCATGAAAATGTAAAGATAGACTAGATAGAATAGAACAGAAAAGGAAGCCCAGAAATAAATCTGTGCATTTATGGTGAATTGATTGTCTACAAAGTTGCCAAGAACACACAATGGGGAAAAGGCAGTTTCTTCAATAAACGTTGTTGGGAAAACTGGACATCCATAGGCAGAAGAATGAAACCAGATCCTTATATCACATCATATACAAAAATCAACTCAAAATGGATGAAAAACTCAAATATAAGACTCAAAACCACAGGATTACTAGAAGAAAACAGGGGGAAATCTTTTTGACATGGGTCAAGGCAATGATTTCTTGGATATAACCATAAAAACACAGGCAGTAAAAGTGGAAAAAGGTGAATGGGATTGCATCAAACTAAAAAGCTTCTGCACAGCAAAGAAAGCCTACAGAGTGAGGAGGCAATCTATGGAACAAGAGAAAATGTTTGCAAACCACATGTGGGATATGATAAGATGTAAATGTCACACATCTATATCAGCCAAAGATTAAGATTGTTTCAAGTCTATTTGTTTCAAGCAAACATAGTTGAACATTATTTTATATGCAACTAAGTGAAAGTTCATGTAGAAGAGAAAAGAAAAACAATTGATTTTCAATGGATTGCAGCTTCAGTTGGAATGTGTGAGAATAGGGACCATTTAGTTGTTATGGTTCAAAGCAGAAGATACAGCAACTTTGGGTCTCATTGGGCCCTATGTTCCCTGGGGAGATTGTGTGCTGAGAATGATGGCTTTTTCAGACTTAGGACAGAATCTTTCTCAGTGACTGACTGACTCTTATTTGTAAATACAGTTAACAGTCCAAGTAGGCCAACTGTAGGTGTCAGCCCTGGGTGTTGCTGGCTTCAAAGGTGTTAAGTGGAGCCTTAGGCTGGAGGAAAGTGTTGGTGGGGGAATTGGAAAGTTTTACAAAAAGTTACATAAGCACTTGCACATAAATAGAAGATCTCTGGAAGTATAAACAAGAAAATGATAACATCTGTTGTCCCTGGGGAGGAAGGGGTTCTGAGTGGCTGGGGAACAGGAAGGAGAGAAAGGCTTGCCTTTTACTGTGTAACCATTTGCACTTTTCGAATTTTGTACCTAGCTTATATATTTCCTATTCAAAATAAACATAAAATAACCAAATATTTAGTTTTTTTTCTCTTTTTTTAAAATATGGAACGCTTCACCAATTTGCGTGTCATCCTTGTGTAGGGGTCATGCTAATCTTCTCTGTATTGTTCCAATTTTAGTATATGTGCTGCCAAAGCGAGCACTAACCAAATATTTAATTCATAGTTGTTTTGTCCATTTCAGTTTCCAAATGATTTTCACTTCCATAATTACCTCTGGTACTTGCCAAACCCTATACGGCAAACATGGCAAGTTCTTGTTTTCTTCATTTAGTCACCGAGGATACAGGTCTCTGACTTCCTTTGCATCATACAGTCAATTACAGCTTAGGTGAAACACAGATTTTCTGCCTACCAATCCAGCATTCTTTCTATCATATCCTGCTCCCCTGAGTGTGCTGCAGACCACCATATTGATTGAGCTGAAAGAGAAATCTGCCACTCCAAGACAGAACTGACAGGCTGAGCTGTGGCCAGTGCAGCCTTCCAGGCCCGGTGGGAAGACCACTATGGCAGCCACAGCAACCTGCAGACCTGAAAGCAGACTCAGAGCTCCACTCCATGTGAATTAAATAAATACAGAATAATAATGATGATCCAAGCATTATTTGCAATCTTTAGCAAGGATTACCCTTTGAGGGTTATATTATCTTCAAGATAGATATTATGCACATTTTGCAGATAGGGAAATTTAGGTACAGAAAGTTTACATCACCAATATATTAGATCAAAAAAACTAAGACCAGAATATGTCTTCAATTCATCTTTCCCCAAATTCATCCTTTTTTCAAAGCACTGGGCTGGTTGCTCTGGTGGATATGTAGGATAAGTAAGGCAGCAACTGTCCCCAAAAGAGAGGTGTGCATTATGGGGCATGGAGAGAATAGTGGGGCTGGAGAAGGTAAGTACTGTGAAGTCTGTAATACTGATAAACCCAGCTATAATGAAAGAAGTCTGAGCAAAATATCATAAGGAGTTAAAGGAGGAAGGAATCTTGGTCTCATTTAGATGAGCTTTTCATGGAAGAGCTTGGTGAGAAAGAGGCATGGACAAATTACTAGGAGCCTGAGATATGAAGTGGACCTGTGTAAGCTTTTTAATGGCTGGGCACTGTGGAAAGCTTATAAAACTGTATGTTAGAAATATTTGCCTGTTAGCGCCTCTGGATCAGGTTTTTAAGTTGCAGGAGCACTCCAGGCACTACTAAGATGCTAGTGGCTAAAGCCCCTCAGGGGGACAGTGTTTTGTTTTGAAAACAAAAACACGGTTTGTTGAATGAATACACATAGAGGAAACATAGAAAGACCACCCTGCCCCTAATTTCCTACCATTTTGTCTTGGCTGAGCTCTGAGTTACTATCATTTTATTATAGGAATTATTTAGTGCTTGCCTGTGGTAAAAAAACTCAACACTATTAACACACATAATAAGGCCAAAGTAGTGCTTTGCTATAACAGCCTGTTCTCTCCAAGTTTGGACTTGGAGCATGAGGTTGGTTGAGCCGCAGAATCCAGAATCCTGTCCCCAAACATCCCTTCCCTTGGTCTAAGTTAGTTTTCAAACAGATCCCTCGATTATTTTGGACCTTTGAAAGGGCACCAGGAATTCTACAAAGAATGATAAATTAAACTGCCTGAAAAATCTATTCATTGATTTTGTCTATTTTATGTACTGAGGTCCCAGATAAGAATTCCATTAATTTTTTATTAATCCCAGTTAGAAAATATACGTCATGGAAATACATGCTCAGTGTTGCACAACTTGGAAATTCTGAGCCACGTTGAGGCTGTCTCACGCCATCTGCGAATGAAGGGACGTGAGGTGGTCCACAGTCCCACTGTGTAATGGAAAGAACCCTGGGGAGGATGGTGTGACAAGTGTGTGCTACTCTGATTCTATTAACAACCATGTGGTGGAGTGACCTTAAAATAATACTCCACCTCTCCAGACTCCTTTCTTCCCCATCTGTAAGATACAAAAATTGAAAAAGACGACCCTCACTTGTCCAATTCTTGTTAATTAGGTACTGAACACTTTCTAGAATTAAGGTACACTGCTATTTATTTATTTATGCTTTATGGTTATCTATTTTGGACAGTTAAAAAAGGTTCTATTTGATGTGAATCTATAAACTAAGCCAAAAAATTCATTTCCATTTATGAACTAGAGTTGTCCAGTACAAAATAAAATGATTTCCCTAGTAGTTCAGTATAATCTGTGATCCCACTGGGGAGGTGGAGTTGGTAGGATCACTTGATGTCAGGAGTTTGAGACAGCCCAAGCAATGTAGGGAGACCCCCATCTCCAAAATATTATTTTGGTGTAGTGGCCAGGTATAGTGGCATATGCCAAAAGTCCCAGCTTTTCAGGAGGCTAAGGTAGGGAGATCACTGGAGCCCAGGAGCTAATGGTGGCAGTTGAGTTATGATTGTGTCACTATGCTTCAGCCTGGGCAGCAGAGGGAGATTGTGTGCCTCTAAAATCAATACCTCAGTAAGTCTATGATAAACTACTTCTTCAAAATACATGTTACAATGTGTAAATGCATACACAGACTGAATATACAGATTTTCCCTTGGCCAATCCATTTATTCGGATTCTCTTAAATATCAGCATTGATTACCATAGGATGACACACATTATCACATGGGGACCTGTATATACTTGCCCATTGATGTGTATAATGGAATACAATGGATCTAATTGTCTTACTGTTTCTTGGTATAACTTACATGTATGGTCATGTTTGTTATTGATTTGATTAGATCAAATCATTGTTATATTCCTATGGCAAAACAACAACAACAACAATAAAAACTAAAACCAAATTCTCTAATAAACCACTGAAGACATTTTTCTCCCCAATATGGTAGGTTTAGTTACTTTAAAAAATCCATCATATACTGTATATGTTTTTGAGCACCTACAATCTTTGCAACATGTGTTGGTTACTTCTATGTGCCAGGTACCTGCAACAGAGGGACTGTCCCTGTAGAGCAGTTCATGAGCATACAGGTACATAAACAGGCAAAAACAATTAGGTTGAATTTATAAGGTAAAGAATGCTATTAGAAGCTCATAGGATGAAAAGTAGACCCAGGTGCTGGCAGATGTGTAAGCTGAGAGGCTTGATAGATGAGAATTAGCCTTGCAAAGGGGTTGAGAGGTGGGAATAAGAAGATATGGATATAAAAACCAGCATGTGCAAAGGGCCAGAAGTAAGAGAGACTGTACCATGTTGAGGGAACTTAAAGAGGTCAGAAGAACTAGAATATCAGTTTTGTTTTGTTCTTTAATTGAGACGGAGCCTCAAGCTGTCATCCTGGGTAAAGTACTATGGCATCACAGCTCACAGCAACCTCCAACTCCTGGGCTTAAGCGATTCTCTTGCCTCGACTCCCAAGTAGCTGGGACTACAGGTGCCTGCCACAGTGCCCAGCTATTTTTTGGTAGTAGTTGTTATTGTTGTTTGGCAGGCCGAGGCTGGATTTGAGCCTGCCAGCTCTGGTGTATGTGGCTGGTGCCTTAACCACTTGAGCTACAGGCGCTGAGCCTAGAATATCAGGTTTGAAGGGGATGCAAGCATATGAGGCCACAATGGTCAGTAGTGGTCGGGTCATGCACAGCATCGTAAACTGTCTTAAGGCAGTAGGACTTTGTCTTACAAGTCATTAGAGTAATTGAGATGTGTTCATTCAGGGGAATAATCAGATTTGTCTTTGTCAAGTTTACTTTATCCTCACTGTAGGGTAAATGGAGAAGCAAGACCGGAGGCAGAGTGACAAGTTAGATGGCCATGGTGAAAAGTGTTGGTGGTTTTAACCAGGGTAGCAGGAGAGAGGAGGACAGGGAGCACGTTCAAAAGCTCTGAGGGTGGTGGAATTGGCAGGGGTCAAGGTTTGATTAAAATATGTAGAATAAGAGAAAGGGAAAATCCAGGGAAGACACTCTGGTTTCTAACCTGGGAAACCTGATAAATGGTATTGTCTTTTAATGTGATAAGAAACAAAAAATAAGCAATGAATTGGTTGAAGGGAGGAAATATGATGAATTTGGTTTGGCACACCTTTTATGGACCATCTAAAAAGAAATGTATAGTAGTCTGTATTTTGCAGGAACAATGCTCAGGAGAGAAACGTAGGCTGGAGATTAAACAGTGATACAAAAGCACCAACCTAATGGTATCTGAAGCTGTGGATTAGATGACCATTCAGGAAAAGTTTGTAGAAGGATGGAACCCTGACTGAGTCCACAATTTAAGCAATGGATTGGGACATAAGAGGATATCCAGGAACAAACACAAAGAGTGATAGACATTCAAGGGAAGAGGGTGATATAAGAGGAAAGAATGGTCCATAGTGTTAGGTGATGTAGAAAAGTCAAATAAGGACAAGCTTCAGAAGTTCCCATTGGATTTAACAAGCAGGTGGTCATGGGTGTCCCTTCTGGAACCAGCTTTACTTGAGTGACGAGGATGGAAACAAGATTACATAGGAATAAGAAGGAGTGGAAGCTGTGGCCATGGTGACAGCGTGTGTATGAAACATTTTAAAGAGATTTGGTTGGTAAAAGGAGGAGAGAGAGAGTGTACTAGGTGAAAGAATATATTAGGTCAACAAAGTTTTAGAAGATACTTGGGGATGGTTATGTACTAATTGGAAGAAGCCGATAAAGAAGAGGAGAATAGTTAGTGGGAAGAGATCCTGAAGAAGGTGGGAGGAGGATACAAGATACAAATTACTGTGGAAGCTACCTGTCAGGAAAAGGTAATCTCTCCAGCTAACAGAAGGAAGGGGTGGTGATGGTCCAGTGAGTCACAGATTGCTAGCAGGAGGTCGTGGGATGAGAGTTTTCAAGATGCAAAGATGAGTATTGCAGGATCCGAGTCCTTCAGTTTCAGAGAGAAGAAAAACCACATGCAAAAATTCTGTTATGCACTATAAAGTGATAAATGATCCAAGAGAAACAAGTCAAAGGCGATGAATCGTAGTTCAGAGACTGGAAAGGTGGTTTCTCATTGGTATGGAGTAGGATCACATCAAGGAGGTGACATCTAAGACGTGTCTTTAAGTACGTGAAGAATTTGGAGGTGTCAGCCATTGTATAGCAGGAGAATAGTTTCAGTAAAGGATAAGTGTCAATAAAGAGAGGGTGGTGTTCAGGGAACGGTGAGGGGATTAAATTTGAATTAAATGTGAGATATCTGGAGGAATAGGCAATGAATCTCAAAATATAAGTTGGAGCTGTCTTGCGGAAAGCCATGCATATCAAACCAAAGAGTTTGGATTTGTTTTCAGTAGGCAGAAGAATGTTATGGAAGAATTTTTTATAATGCTTAAAAAGTAGAGCATTAGGGAATCCAATTAGGAATGTATGACAGCATACAAAAATAAAGGCATGGAAAATGTTGAATGCTTCAAAAGGTCTACTAGGTGTTAAGTAAATATTGATTAATAAATGAAGGGGGTAGTTGGATGGATAAACAAACAAAGGAACACACAATTATTCTGACCCTAGAATCAAAGGTTTACATAATACTGCACTGACTACTTGAGTAACGTGAGCAGGCTGACTTCAGTTCCACCTCTACTGTTTATGCCAAACATCAACAGCGTGATCTCATTTATGTAACAAATTGGCCCACAATCCCTTAGCAGACTAGTTTTGTTGTCTAGCTTTAGAACTGGAAAGTGAATCTCTAGACCTTTCAAAGTATAAAACTTTAGTAAGTAAAATTTACAGAGTGCCCACTACTTTTGTATTTATACATATCATATTAAATAAAAATCTAGTATTTGAAACTTCATTTTGCTAAATTATTTAAAGGAGGAATATAACATTATGTTAGTTTTTGAGAGCCTCAGTTTATTTGTCAAATTTTACAAAGTAAATATCTAAAAAAGAACATTTGCTCTGCAAACTTTAAAGAATTTTTTTTTGGCTTGGTGCCTGTAGTACAGTGGTTACAGCACTGGCCACATACACTGAGGCTGGCAGGTTTGAGCCCAGCCCGGGTCTGCTAAACAATGACAACTGCAACGAAAAATAGCCAGGTATTGAGATGGGTGCCTGTAGTCCCAGCTCCTTGGGAGGCTGAGGCAAGAGAATCGCTGGAGCCCAGAATTTGAGGTTGCTGTGAGCTGTGATGCAATAGCACTCTACTGAGGGCAACATAGTGAGACTGTCTCATCAAAAAAAAAAAAAAAAAAAAAAAAAAAGATTTTGTTTTTGAAATGTTAAGGGCAATTAAAAAAAAAACTTTAAGAAAGTATTGTATCTATTCCGATTTAGTTTTGAAATCTCCCCTCAGCTTTTTTTTTTTTTTGAGACGGAACCTCAAGCTATCCCCCTGGGTAGAGTGCCATGGCATCACAGCTCATAGCAACCTCCAACTCCTGGGCTCAAGCGAGTCTCCTGCCTCCACCTCCCAAGTAGCTGGGACCACAGGCACC
>CAUYQV010128085.1:0-24138 GCA_963574575.1 Galagoides demidoff | reverse complement strand
ATCCTTCTGTGCCATAAAAATGCTAACATTTTTGTTTTTAGGCTTTTCTGAGAAATGTTGTGATGGGAATGTCAGCAGAAGGAGGTGTCTCTTAAGTCCTGGTAGGAGCACCAGAACTATATGCCAGAGAATGTCGGATACCAGGAGTGAATAGTGACTCAGACTGGGGCAGAACGGTCTGGGGAAAAGAGAAGAGGGAAGGAGTCTTCAGCATGATTTGCATAAACCATCCCATCTATCCCTCAGGAACAATTTTTCAAAGTGTTTTTTGAATGGAATGGTTTATGACAGTGCTCAACTTTGGACCAGACATGCCAATCAGCACCAAAAATTAGTTTTTCATAATAAAGGATGCCAAGGTCACATTACCTTCTTGAATATAGTAAGAGAAAAAGATTTCATTCCAGATCCCACCCTTGGTCTCCATCTGCCTCCATTGCATCTGAGTTTTGGTTATGGCCCATACTAAATTTTCCCATCAGATGACAAGATGGTCCTGTCTGCAACAAACCAAGTTTGGAAGAAGAAACAGGATGTCACAAAATGTGAAACCCAGGAGCCAATCACCTGTGTCCAAATGGCAAAATAAAACATTGTTTCAGCTAGCAGCTACTGTAGCTTGCAGAAAGCCTTAATCTAGAGATCCATCAGCTCCTGATTTAGTAACAGGTGGTTAAGAACAAAAGTGCTTCTACGCCTAAAATGGTTCCATTGTATTGAGAGATTGTTCTGTACTCCCTCCCCATTGTGTCCCTCATTTCTAATTCCTTCTTGAGTTCATTGCTTTGCAATCTAACCATGCCATAAATGGCATACACAGTTCCTTCAAATTATACTAAAAGGGGTGTATGTGCTAGTTTATAACATGAAAAAAAAAAGTCTCCTCTACTACGTTCCCATATTGCAGGTATACATATCCTAGCTACTCTGCAGGTTTTCCTGTAAGCATTTTACTATTACTTTTATATAATCAAACAATAACTGTTCGCATATACAAGGGATTCCCATATGTTGTACTTCAAATAGGCACTGAATGCTTTTAATTATTCCATTTTTATAGGACCCTTTTCTCTCACGTCTAAAAGATCTTTAAATATGATCTAGGTGGGGGTAGATTTTTTTTTTTTTAAGTTTCATCCTAAAACACAAAGAACATAACCAGAGAGAAGGAGAGCAGATGATGAATGCACCTCTCTCTTTCCGCCTGACTCGGCGTCCTCACAGGTCAATATCCCACACATCTGTAGGGGTTCTGGCTTGGTCCAGTTCATCCTCTGACTTAGATCCATTGCACTGGTCCTGACGGTACTGCCACAGGCTATTGAGAAGCACTGCCTCGATCTGCTCCTGGCAGGCTTTGAGACAATCCACATCTGTGTTGGTGATCTTGGCCAGCAGCTCAGTCAGGGCATTGCAAGTGAGCGAGCTCACTTCCTTATCCTGCTGAAGCCTGCAAATGGCTGCACCCACAATTCCAGTTGCCATTATCAATGGCGGGTACATGGCCAACTTAAAGTCAGTGGTGCACAGAGCGTTGAAGGTCTGTGCATGCTTGCGGATCAGAGACAGCTTCTCCCTCAGCTGCGACAACTCGCGAAGGATGTGCTCAATGAAGTCATGAGGAGTGACAGCAGCCAGGTTCCACTTCAACTCCAGGACTACCAGCTCCCCCTCCTGGCAAGGAAGGGAGGCAGGGAAAGCAGGAAGACTATGTTCTTAAGAAGAATATGTTCCAGCTGCATCCATTTAAACATGAAAGAGGTAAAGTCTCCATCTTTCTTTAAGGCTACATGATATTCCATGGTGTACATATACCACAATTTATTGATCCATTCGTGGGTCGATGGGCACTTGGCCTTCTTCCATGACTTAGCAATTAAGAATTGGGCTACAATAAACATTCTGGTACAAATATCTTTGTTGGGCTTGGTGCCTGTGGCTCAAGTGGCTAAGGTGCGAGCCACATACACCTAAGGTGGTGGGTTCGAATCCAGCTAGGCCCACCAAACATCAATCACAGCTGCAACCAAAAAAACAGCCGGGCGTTGTGGCGGGCACCTGTGGTCCCAGCTACTTGGGAGGCAGAGGCAGGAGACTCACTTGAGCACAGGAGTTGGAGGTTGCTGTGAGCTGTGATGCCACGGCACTCTACCCAGGGGGATAGCTTGAGGCTCTGTCTCAAAAAAACAAAACAAAACAAATATCTTTGTTGTAATGTGATTTTTGGTCTTCTAGATATATACCTAGTAGAGGAATTGTAGGATCGAATGGCAGGTCTATCTTTAGATCCTTAAGGGTTCTCCAAACATCTTGCCAAAAGGAACGTATTAGTTTGCATTCCCACCAGCAGTGTGGAAGTGTTCCCTTTTCTCCACATCCACGCCAACATCTCTGATTTTGGGATTTTGTGATGTGGGCTAATCTTACTGGAGTTAGATGATATCTCAAAGTAGTTTTGATTTGCATTTATCTGACGATTAAGGATGATGAGCATTTTTTCACATGTCTGTAGGCCGTGTGCCTGTCTTCTTCAGAGAAGTTGCTCTTCAAGTCCCTTGCCCACCCAGAGATGAGATCACTTGTTCTTTTCTTACTAATATGTTTGAGTTCTCTGTGGATTCTTGTTATTAAACCTTTGTTGGAGATATAACCTGCAAATATCTTCTCCCATTCTGAGGGCTGTCTGCTTGCTTTATTTACTGTGTTCTTGGCTGTGAGAAGCTTTTTAGTTTGATCAGGTCCCAGTAGTGTATTTTTGGTGTTGCTTCAATTCCCTGGGATGAGGGGGGTTCCCTCCTCATAAAATACTCGCCCAGGCTGATTTCTTCAAGAGTTTTCCCTGCACTTTCTTCTAGTATTTTTATAGTTTGATGTCTTAAGTTTAAATCTTTAATCCAGTGAGAATCTAAAAATAGAAAAACTGAGGCAAGAGGATCGCTTGAGCCCAAGAGTTGGATGTTGCTGTGAGCTATAATGCCATGACACTCTACCTAGGGTGACAGCTTAAGACTGTGTCTCAGAATAAATAAATAAATGGCAGAAATTCTAGAAGGCTGGGGTAAAATTTTTGTACTTTACTTACCATGTGTTAGGGTAGAAGTCTTATTTAAGTGGTCCATCAAAGGAGCCCATTGAATCAAAAAGTTTTCTTAAAATCTGGGTGAAAAATTAATTTTCACAGTTTCTGAAAATAAGTTATGATGATAGAGTAATTTGATTGACCACCATGATTACATAATAATTTTTTTTCTTGCTGTGTCTATTATATCTGTAATCACTTTTAGAAATGCTTGGGTTGGGCCACGCCTGTGGCTCAAAGGAGTAGGGCACTAGCCCCATATGCTGGAGGTGGCGGGTTCAAACCCAGCCCTGGCCAAAAACTGCAAAAAAAAAAAAAAAGAAAAAAAAAGAAATGCTCGGGTTTTTTACATTTATATTCTGTGAAGACACTAAAACCTTGGTGCAAGGACATTTCATTTAACCAAGTCATGTTTCCTGCTGTTTTAGAGGTCACATTCCAGTAGGGGGAGACAAATAATAAATAAATGTACTATAATAAGTATATCATACATACTTCCGTATCATTGTGTGTATATTATGTACTTGTATACTTAGGTTGGTGAAGTAATATGGAACAAAAAAAGTAAGCAGAGAAAGAGAGAAATTTGAGGGAAAAGGAGAATTGTAATTTGAACAGGCAATCAAAGTGGTCATCATGGAGAAGGTACATGTAAGCAAATCCCAAAGGGAATAAGAGAGTTAGCCTTGAAGATGCTATGCAGAGCAGGGGAGTCAGAGGAAACTGCTGCAATATAGGGAAGTTTCTGCTGGGGTAGAGTGAGAATACGGACTGGGAAGTGAGGTTAGAAAGATAATAGAAAGTCAGATCACATAAGGTCTTGTAAGCCATTATAAAGATTTCAACTTTTGGCTCGGCGCCTGTGGCTCAACGGGCTAAGGCGCCAGCCACGTACACCTAAGGTGGCGGGTTCAAATCCCCAGCCTGGGCCCGCCAAACAACAACGATGGCTGTAACCAAAAAATGGCCAGGCGTTGTGGCGGGCGCCTGTGGTCCCAGCTACTTGGGAGGCAGAGGCAGGAGACTCGCTTGAGCCCAGGAGTTGGGGGTTGCTATGAGCTGAGATGCCATGGCACTCTACCCAGGGGGATAGCTTGAGGCTCCGTCTCAAAAAAAAAAAAAAAATCCCTCTTCAGGCTCAGCGTCCTTAGCTCAAGCGGCTAAGGCGCCAGCCACATACACCAGAGCTGGCAGATGAATCCAGCCTGGGCCTGCCAAACAATAACTACAACCAAAAAAATAGCTGGCAGTTGTGGTAGAGACTGAGGCAAGAGAATTGCTTAATTAAACCCAGGAGTTGGAGGTTGCTGTGAACTGTGATGCCACGCCACTCTACCTACTGTGACAGCTTGAGGCTCTGTCTCAAAAAAAAAAAGAACTTCTCTTCAGGAAGCACTCCCACAATGCTCTGCACTACCTCCAGGCTTGCATGTGCACTGTCCCCACTGTCACTGTGTCTCCGGCACCAGCCTGGCACACATGAGTATTCAGATATTTGGTGACTGAATAGAATAATGATTAAAACCATGAGCCAGAGTAGTGTTCTCCTCCTACTTGCCCAGGAAACATGTTGAATCTCCAAGTCTCAATTCAGGGATCACCTCCCTCAGGAAGCCTTTGTGGATTCACAGGCTGGGTTAAACACCTCTCATGGTGGGCGGTGCCCATGGCTCAGTAGGTAGGGCGTCTGGCCCTATATACCAAGGGTGGAGGGTTCAAACCCGGCCCAGGCCAAACTGCAACAAAAAATAGCCAGGTGTTGTGGTGGGCCCCTGTAGTCTCAGCTACTCAGGAGGCTGAGGCAAGAGAATCACCTAAGCCTGGGAGTTGGAGGTTGCTATGAGCTGTGACGCCACGGCACTCTACCAAGGGTGGTAAAGTGAGACTCTGTCTCAAAAAAAAAAAAAAAAAAAACCCACCTCCCACAGGAGCCCTATGCTGCCTCCATCATAGCATAAACCACCCCTTTTGTGATAATCTATGACTGAGTCACCTCCCCTGCCACATGTTCCTCTCCCCAGCAGGACAGGGAGCTCCCAGAATACACAGCTTTGGTCTGACTCATTTGTGTCCTTGGTGTCATCCCACACAGAGCCTAGCACACAGGAGGCCTCAGAGGATGTTTTAAGGACAGGTGTGAAGGAGGTGAGAGGTTTGCAGGGCAGGAGTGAAGGAGACAGATATCTGAGGAAGAGGGGACGGGAGGGCAGCTCTTGCTCCCCAGGGACCTTGCCTGCCCAGGCCCCACTCTGAGCACGTCATTCCCAGCACTGCTTTTATCCCCACTGAACAGATGGGGCCACTGAAGCTCAGGAAGGTGAAGCCACTTGCCTAGGGCTACTCAGCCAGGAAGGAGTCAATGACCCCAGCCCCCTCTCCCTGAGTTTGTAACCAATGGCCTTCACTGCCTCTCAGGGAAGGGAGAGGGAGGTATCAGAGGACACAGCCAGCACCTAGACTTCACCTACCCGGCTCAGGCGAGACACAGCCAGGGAGATGCATGTCTTGAAGTCATCTGGGTTCTTCTTGCAGAGACAAGTGATGAGACTGACAGCAGCTGTAACTACCCCCTGCAGGGGGCAAGTGAGCCAGGTCAGGGCCTGGGGAAGGGTCTGACCAGGGACAGGTATCAGGCTGAGGCATGTGTGCACTTGGGGTGGGGTAACCATCACCAATACAGACCTAGGTGTCTGGGGTGCCCCTGGGAGGGTTCTAGGCATCCAGGTAAGGAGCAATGCACGGAGTATACAAAGAAACTGGGAGGACTGGAGCTGGGACAGAGGTTGGAGTTTCTGTGCTGGCTGGCAGGTGATAGAAGTTGCTGTGGAAACTTCTGAGGGGCTGGAGCAGTGACGGGTATTGGGATGGATGGAAGGGACCCCTGGGCAACCAAGGGGCTCAGGAATAGGGGTAAGAGGCACTACCTTAGGTAATGAGCACTGGAGATCAGGGTCTCTGGGTGCCTGGGCCAATGTCAGGGATGAAGTGGGGAGCCTCAGGCATCACGGGTAGGGAGGGCAGGGAGGCTCTGGGCAGCTCAGTGGGCATGATTAGGGGCCCAGGGCCTCACCATGTGCTGGTCATTGAGCAAGTGTACCACACGGGCCGTCCACTCGCCCATGGGCACCAGGTCGGGTGAGGCCTTGTAGAGCCGCAGCAGGCACAGAGCTGCACTCTGCTTCACACTGTCCATGCTGTCCCTGCAGGAGGCAACATGGGGCAGAGGCCGCTATAGTCAGTGGGACTCCAGCCCCCTACACTTCCTCTCCTCTGTTGCTCTTCCCAGGAAGACAGAGAGTCCAATTGACCCATGATCAAGTCCAGTGCTGTTCATCACCCCCTAGGACTCAGCCTTCTCCACTGCAGACCCGGCTGTCCCCAAGGAATCTCTGGGTTACTGACAGGGCTTAGCACAGTGATGAGCCTGGCTTTGCTCCTTCCTATGCTTGCCAAGCTTGCACTGAGCACCTGCCGGGCAGAGGGCCCTGCCTGGGGAGAGAAGAGGGCAAAGTAGTCCAAAGGTTCAGCTCCTGGGGCATGTGCTCCAGCCAGGGCAATTAGCTTCTGCACAAACACACACACACACCAGATGCTGCTGGGCTTTGGTGCTTCAGACCAAACTGAGGCAAATAGGAGCAGAGGGCCGGGGTGCTATTTTGGAGGATGGCCTCACTTATAAGGTGAAGGGTGAATAAAAAACTGAGTAACTTCTCGGGCAGCCCCTGTGGCTCAAGGGAGTAGGGCGCTGGCCCCATATGCAGGAGGTGGCGGGTTCAAACCCAGCCCCAGCCAAAAACTGCAAACAAACAAACAAACAAAAACATTGAGTAACTTCTCAAGAATGGAAGAAAAAGTATCCAATGTACTCAGTCCTACTATGAAACTAATTTATAGCTTTCATATGAAAGTTATAATCCCCCCCCCCAAAAAAGAAAGCTATAACCCAATTATAGCCCAAGAATATGGGTAAAGGGTAAGGGGGGGGGGGGGGACGGGGGAGGATGGGTGGAGGGAGGGTAATTAGTGGGATGACACCTATGGTGCACCTTATAAGGGTACATGTGAAACTTACTAGATGTAGAATATAAATGTCTTTTTTTTTTTTGAGACAGAGCCTCAAGCTGTCCCCCTGGGTAGAGTGCCATGGTTTCACTGCTCACAGCAACCTCCAACTCCTGGGCTCAAGCGAGTCTCCTGCCTCCGCCTCCCAAGTAGCTGGGACCACAGGCGCCCACCACAATGCCTGGCTATTTTTTGGTTGCAGCCATTATTGTTGTTTGGCTGGCCCAGGCTGGATTTGAGCCCGCCACCTTAGGTGTACGTGGCTGGTGCCTTAGCCGCTTGAGCCATAGGCGCCGAGCCAGAATATAAATGTCTTAACACAATAACTAAGAAAATGCCATGAAGGCTGTGTTAACCAGTTTGATGAAAATATTTCAAATTATATATAAAACCAGCACATTGTACCCCATGACTGCATTAATGTACACAGCAATGATTTAATTAAAAAAAAAAAAAAAAGAAAGAAAAAAAAATGAGTAACTTAATGAAGCAAGATTGCAAATCCTTTGTCCCAGGTAGAGAGATCAGCCTGCGCCAAGGCTCCCAGCTACAGTGAGCAAGCTGCGAGGGGAGAGGACTGCAGACAGGAAAGGGAGGGGACAGAGGTCAGATAATGCAGGACCTTGTGAACCATGGCAGAGACTTTGCTTTTCTCAGTAGGAGATGGGAGCTGCTATGGGTAGAGAGAGAAGCAATGTGACGCTAACAAGACACCTATAAAAGCTGCCACCTAGAGCCCTCCAGCCTGCCCTGCACTATCACAGGCCCCTGAATGGATTAACATACTTGTTTTATCTTCACAACAAACTGAGAAAATGGTACTGTTATTGGTGGCTGTTCCCAGAGCTGACTTTGGCAGCTGTGCAGGTGAAAAATGGTTACAAAATTTTTCATATATATATATATAATTTTTTTGTTTTAAAGAGACAGAGTCTCATTTTGTCACCCTTGGTAGAGTGCCATGGTGTCACAGCTCACAGCAATCTCCAGCTCTTGGGCTTAGGCAATTCTCTTGCCTCAGCCTCCCAAGTAGCTGGGACTACAGTCACCTGCCACAACGCCTGGATAGTTTTTTGTTGCAGTTTGGCCGGGGCCGGGTTTGAACCCACCACCCTTGGTATATGCGGCTGGTGCCCTACTCAATGAGCCACAGGCACCACCCCTCTGTGTATATTTTTGAAGATGAAAACAGCAGAGCTTGCTGTGAGCTAGATAAAGAGGAGAGGGAAGAGGGGACAAAGTGATCCTCAGGCTTCTAACTTAAGAGATGCGGCAAGTGGTGAAAGTGTTTGCTGCATGGGCGCCTATGGCAAGAAGGATACACCAGGTGGAAGCCCAGGTTCAACACTGGCCATATTCAGAGTTTGACTTACTAATGAAATGCCCAGGAGGACACTGAGCAGCCCATGGTCAGCAGGGCTGGTGTCTGAGGCTGTTGTGGCCTCCAGTAAATTCCTTCTTTTCTGAGTCTCTGCATCTTCCTTCCTAAAACAGGAGACCTATCAAACACTGGAGGACTAAATAATGGTCATCAATGCATCAAAACCCACAGAACTTGTGACTATGTTCCCTTACATTCCAAAGGGACTCTGCAGACATGATTAAGCTAAGGATCATGAAGTAGGCAGAAGAGCCTAGATTAGGGCTCGGTGCTGGTAGCTCAGCGGCTAGGGTGCCAGCCACATACACCAGAGCTGGTGGGTTCAAATCTGTCCCAGGTCTGCCAAACAACAATGACAACTACAACCAAAAAAAAAAAAAGCTGGATGTTGTTGCAGGCGCCTGTAGTCCCAACTACTTGGGAGGCTGAGGCAAGAGAATCACTTAAGCCTAAGAGTTTGAAGTTGCTGTGAGCTGTGATGCCATAGTACTCTACCCAGGGCAACATAGTGAGACTCTGTCTCAAAAAAAAAAAAAAAAAGAGCCTACATTAGTCATTTAGGCCCATTGTCATCATAGGGTCCTTATGAGGAGGAAGAGAAGGGTCAGAGTCAGAAGATGTGAGCATGAGATGGGTCAGGCAGGACAGGAGATGCCAGGCTGACTGGAAGAGGCCACAAGCCCTCTTGCAGGCTAGGACATGGCCTCTACCTTGGAGGCTCCAGAAGGAACCAGCCTTGCCCACACCTTGCTATCAGACCCTCTTTAAACCTCCAGGAACAGTAGTTTAAGCCACTGTGGTACTCTGTTGCTGTGGTCACAGGGAACTAGTGAAAGCACTTATCTGGCATAGAAGTTGGCAGCCAGAGGGCATCCAAGGTCAGAGGACTGACTCTGTGTCCCAATTGTGATCCAGTTCCTGGCACTATGAAGAAGATGGAGCATAACACTGTTCTAGAAGGTGCTTCTGGGGCCCAGAGGTCAGAAACACCTGTGTGCGGTTCTGGCTGTATTGTGTGGTTTGGAGGTAAGTCACTGGCCCACTCTGATAGGCAGTTTTCTCATTAGAAAAATAAGAACCTTACTGGGTTTGGGCATAAAGCAACTAATCTGTGGTGGGTGAGAGTGTGGCCTTGAACACAAATCAAGACCAGCTGTGGCCTCTCAGTAAAGTGTTTCCCAGAGAGGACCCAGAACTATCTCCTGCTATAGCTGAGGAAACAACCATTGGTACAAAATGAAGGAATAGGCTTGGTGCCTGTGGCTCAAGTGGCTAAGGCGCCAGCCACATACACATGAGCTAGTGGGTTCAAATACAGCCTGGGCCCGCCAAACAACGATGGCTGCAATCAAAAAATAGCCAGGCGTTGTGGTGGGTGCCTGTACTCCCAGCTACTTGGGTGGCGGAGGCAGGAGAATCGCTTGAACCCAGGAGTTGGAGGTTGCTGTGAGCTATGATGTGATGGCACTCACCCAGGGTGACAACTTGAGGCGCTATCTCAAAAAAAAAAAAAAAATGAAGGAATAATTGCTGAGAGCTACTTATCACCAGGGTTCAGTGTAGCACAGACCATGGTGCTATTTAGGTAAAATAAAAAATTAGGCTGGGTGCAGTGGCTCAAACCTGTAATCCTAGCACTCTGGGAGGCTGTGAGCTCAGGTGTTCGAGACCAGCCAGAGCAAGAGTGAGACCCTGTCTCTACCAAAAATAGAAAAACTAGCCAGGCATTGTGGCGGGTGCCTATAGTCTCAACTACTCAGGAGACTGAGGCAAGAGGATTGCTTGAGCCCAAGAGTTTGATGTTGCTATAAGCTATGACACCAAGGCCCAAGAAGACAGCGAGAGATTCTGTCTCAAAAAAAAAAAAGGCTCGGCGCCTGTGGCTCAATTGGATAAGGTGCCAGCCACGTACACCTAAGGTGGCAGGTTCGAATCCCCAGCCCAGGCCCACCAAACAACAATGATGGCTGCAACCAAAAAATAGCCGGGCGTTGTGGCGGGCACCTGTGGTCCCAGCTGCTTGGGAGGCGGAGGCAGGAGAATTGCTTGAGCCCAGGAGTTGGAGGTTGCTATGAGCTGTGATGCCATGGCACTCTACCCAGGGGGATAGCTTGAGGCTCCGTCTCAAAAAAAAAAACAAACAAACAAACAAAAAAAAACACAGCCGTGAAGAATGGATGAGGTAAAAAGCCAGTCAGGGGCATCTAATTCTTAGCATACTTAGTAAGACAGCAGGACTATGAGAAACCATGGAGGACTGTCTCCCAATGTGTCACGGTTAGGTTATGCCCCCCAGTGCCTATGACATGGTACCTAAATATTCCACCTGTCTCTTTCCGCTTGCTCTCATAAAGGCTCTCCTTAAAAAAAAAAAAAAAATCCACCTTTTTTTTTTTCCTTTTCATATGAGCACTCAAAGAATTCTAAAATGTTTGAGCTGGAAAGGCATTTTTTAAACCAAACAGTTGTGAAATTTTAGCAAGCTATTAAAACTTACACGGAATTTTTTTAATGCATAGAAAGTACTTCGTATAATGTTAAGAAGCAGGATCTAGTAATCGCATTTATAATATCTAAAAATACATATTCTCCTGTGTTTTACAAATTCTGCACTTGAAAATGTATTATTTCACTTCTCAGAAGAAAAATGAAATGCTCAGGTTCAGCCCTGTCCCTTCACGGATGAGGACATGAGAAGCAGGCAGGTTCCGTGACTTTCCCCAGGTCCCCAGCAGGCCTCTGATTTCCAGGGCTGTGGTTTCCGCCCTCTCCTCTAGGGATTTGGGAGGAACAGGGCATGGTTGGGTATGGAGGCCAAGGTAACCATGACTGTCTGAACTTGGGGAAAAAAATCCTTTGCATGTTGAGTGACTGCTGGCAGCTGGACTCGAGTTCCCCGGCCCATTACTACAGCATGAGGGAGAAGATGAATTCCCTTAGGGCTGGGACTCTTTGGTAAGCCACTCATTGTTCCAAGCTGGCAGCCGACCGAGATGTGGCTTACCCCCGGGCAAAACAAAGCCCTGAGACTCCAGTAGGCAGAACTGAGGTTGGGCTCTGGCACAAACTCCTAAAGGGTTGGCTTCAGCCTGAGCTATCTGAATCACTTGTCTAGACAGTTCCCATTTCACTGGATCATTAAGTGGTCCTTCTGTCCCCTTAGCAATGTTTATTACTCATGGAAATGTCTTTCCTAATCACACACTTCTCTCTCCTCTTCCCTTACTGTAATTTTCTTTTTTCTTTTTTTTTTTTTTTTGAGACGGAGCCTCAAGCTATCCCCCTGGGTAGAGTGCCATGGCATCACAGCTCATAGCAACCTCCACCTCCTGGGCTCAAGCAAGTCTCCTGCCTCAGCCTCCCAAGTAGCTGGGACCACAGGCGCCCGCCACAACGCCCGGCCATTTTTTGGTTGCAGCCATCATTGTTGTTTGGCGGGCCCGGGCTGGGGATTCGAACCCACCACCTTAGGTGTACATGCCTGGCGCCTTAGCCGATTGAGCCACAGGCGCCGAGCCCCCATACTGTAATTTTCAAGTGACATTATTGCATCATTGCACTTTCTGTTTAATTTTTTGCTAGCAATGACTTTGATTTCTTAATGGCAGGAGAAGAACCCAACACAAATTATTTGAAGATCTGATTGGGGAACTGGTTAATTAGTTTAGGTGAGTTAGAGTGGACACCTTCGAGCTTCATGGAGTTTGTCTCTAAAAGTCTTACAGTATAATTTGGTCCTGCTTTCATAGACAGTGTATTTGGTAGGGCATGTGGCTTTCTGATGTCTGCCAGGGACAACTCAAGGTAACACTCTAACACTGAGCCTGGACTTTTCTCCAGGCAAGAGGGATACAGAGTCTAAAGAGTTGGTCTTTGCCTTCTTGGATGTTGGGGTACAGAGAGAAACAGATGAAGTTCAAGTTGGCAATATAATAATGTAACTAGCAGATAACTGCATGAATACCTCCCCTACATTAGCTCCCACCTTTCAAACTTTGGGACAATGGAGAGAACAGTGTCCTCAGCTGAGAACAGATCACAGGAGACATAGCTGAGTATGGCTAAAAGGAAAACACACGGCTAAGCAGAGGACGTTCAATCGACTTTCCCCTAAAACCTTGCGCTCTATAAAATGGTGCCCTAAAAATAGTGCAGTTTATGAGAAAGCTAAGAGCCAACCACTTAAAACCTATGCGACTTTCTAACCAGAAGCCAGCAAAAACAATAATTGGTTCCTGGGATATAATTTGACACCCCAAGTAGGAAACAAAATTCTAAAGTCCATCTCAGGGGAAATTAAAAATGTACAAAGACAGCAAAGCAGCAAGTTGGCTTGCAGGTGCTGAGCAAGGCAAGGAAGCAGAGCTCTAAGCCAGCAGGGCAGCCATTAAAGGGGCACAGGAGGAAGCACAACTAACCACAGCCCTGGCAGGCTGGAGGGGTGCTTATCCTGGAGCAGGCCCCAGACACGTGCTCATTTTTAATTTGCTTAAAATAGATCTGAAAAGGCTCCTGTCTGTGCAGAACCCTACTGAGGGTTTTATGTTTGTGTGTGTGTGTGTGTGTGTGTTTTGTCCTGTTGAAGTTTATAATTCTATTCCCACTCTTATGCCTCCCTCTGCCTAGAGAAAATTACGGATGAAAATAATCAAACTAGCTGCCATGATATATTGACATCATTTCTCATTGTACCAGTCATCTGTGAACTAACCAATGTCATAACCCAAGTTGTAACAGAACAGACTATACCTTACAAGATAGCTGAGCCTAGAACACAAACCCCATGGAGAGGGCAAAGGGGTCCTGCCGTGGCAGTAGCTTTGGGCCAGTTCAGGCCAGAAAGATAACATGTTATTTAAGCAGCCATAAGTGATGGAAATGGAATAACTAAAAAATAATAGGAAGGATACAGTGGGAACTTTTGCTCCTTTATGAAACCTGAAGGTTTAATGTATTATATGGTGGTGTGTGAATCACGTAGATTTCGATAACCTTGTGTTGACATTCTTGAGTCAGATGCCCAGTTTAAGGCACTTGTGCTGAATGAGACTAAAGTTAGACAAGGCAGGCCACCTGCAAACAAGTAGGGCTTAGTGGTATGGGGGCTACAGAGTGCAGCCAACCTCTGTAGACAAATTATCGTCTCTCTACCATGCTGACTGCAAGCTCCTCTTGCAAACACATGGAGAAAAAAGGGTGAAGGAATCAGTACAATTCAGCATTCAGCTTGGCCAGGGGTTGGAAGGAGATGCTGAAACAGATTTCATTTTGTTGAGTAATGCATTGTTCTAAATAATATGGTGTGTGACTTGGACTCCAAGAAGAAATTTACCCCCCAAACAAAAACCTGTCTGCAAAAGATTTGACCCCCAAGAACTAAATCAGCAAAGCTACAAAGGGAGTTAAGGAATAACATGGGCATGAGCTAACCAGACCATAAACTCCTGTGGGCTGGGACAACTCCTGACACTGGGCCTGAGCAGAGAAGGTGCACAATTAATCCTTTTGAGTAAAAGAAAACATTCAGTATGATGTTGTGGGCATGCACCACGTTTCAAAAATACATTCCCTCAAACTAAATAAAACACTGTTTTACCATTTTACAAATTTACTAAAATTTTTTCAGGTGTTTCTTATCATTTTCAATTTTTTTTTGTTTTCTTCTCAAAATATAAAAAGTAAGTGGATTTCCTGCATGTACAAGAAATTTCTAGTCTTCTTAGAATTTCATTAAGCTTGAGCTGATAGCTATTAATCACTGAGGGGGCTGCCAAGAGCTTCTCACACTTTCCTAATTACAGCACTTTCCTGTTGCGAGATCAGATCACTGTATTATTTGGCATTTCATTACAATTCACCTTACCTATTCGAAATTTATTTTTCCGTCTATGTTTCTATTCCCGTATAAACGTGAACCACTGAAATTTCCTCTACTTTTGCAAATTTTTATTTAAAAGTTGGAAACTTGATTTTTTAACTTTTGCTGTTGACCACTGATTTTCCATTTTTACATTTGCTATTTTAATCACAAATTTCGCCCCTGTTTAATTTGGCTGTCTGCTGTTGGTGGCCATATTTTCTCCCATCTTACTCTTTTTCTATATCTAATTTTGCATTCCAGCTCTTTAGTTTCCTTCTCCAAACCCTAAGAAAGTCTCTTAAAAGGGCTAGTCTATATCGTTCAGTCTTTTAGACAAGATTTAAACGACAAACCTCTGTATAGGGAGAGACTGTTGGTACTAAAGCAAAAGGGAATAACTGTGGGGACAGGTCTCTGTGAAGATATTAGGGGATGGAGTCCTGGGGATCTCTCAGAGGAATCTTCATACTGGCTGGTGTCAGCCTGCAAGGATGAGAGGTGGCCATAGGGTGGGATCCTGTGGGGGAAAGGCAAGAACTGTGCTCAAATAAATTAATCAAAGTAGTATCCCCAGGGCCGACATGTGGACAGCACATGTCTTCTGAAATGCTGATGGAGCACATTACCTCCGTGGTATTCTTCCCTAAACCCCAATCTAACCATGAAAAATATCTGATAAACCCATGTTGCAGGACGTAACTATACTCTTCAAAACTAGCACAGGCATCCACGGGGGGCAATGCTTCTGCTCATTCCTCATCAAACAAGGGCAAAGAGTCTCAGTGGGAAATCCTCAGATGTCCATCTTACGGTCCTGATTTGGCTCCTTCTGACTTCCTTCTTTTTCCTAATCTTAACAAATCTGTAGAGGGCACCCATGTTTCTTGTTAATGATGTAGGAAAGACTGCATTACCATGGTTAACGTTCTTTAGGGATGGACTAAATGGCTGGTATCATCATTCCAAAAAGTGTCTTGATGGAGCTTATGTTGAAAAGTAAAGTTTGCATTTTTATTTTTACTTAAAAAAAAAAACTATCACAGTCATGAAAAATAGGAAAGACTGAGAAACTGTCACAGCTCAGGGGAGGCTAAGGAGACAGGATGACTGAATTCAGTGTGGGATCCTATACTGCTCCTGAGCAGAAAAAGGACTGTAATGGAAAAACTGGTGAAATCCAAATGAAGCCTAGAGTTTAGTTAACAGTTACAGACCAATGTTGGTTTCTCAGTTTTGAAAAATATACCGTGGGAATGTTAAGATGTGAACATCAGAGGACACTGTAACCAGCTAAGGGGTACAGGACTCTCTGTACCATCTTTGCCACTATTCCATAAATCTAAAATGACCCCAAAATAAAAAATGTTATTTAATAAAATTAATCCAAATCATGAATGATTCTCAAACTCCCTGTACTTTAACCACCGCTCCATTTCTCTCTTTTCTTTCCTCCATAGGAATTAAAGGACGCCTACAGGAGGCTCTAATTATTTGTAAACTTTTGTTGCTGAGAGGCATGCGCGACTGGACTTCATGCTTCTGAACTTGTTTCTTCCAAGGCTCCCTAACTTAATAAAGAAGACTTTTAATTTTTCAATTAGTCTCTCTATACAGTGGTGAGCTTCCTCACCTTAAATTTTCTCAGCATCCTTAGCCCCGCACCACTCAGGCATGCACCCATTCCCTCCTGCATTTGTCCCCCACATACATACTCAGAGCCCAGTCACAAGCCAGCCCTGAGCTACTCCTCAGGGTCAGCTCGTGATCTGGAGTCTTAGCCCTCAAGTCATCAAGATGAAAAAAGGTAAGATTCTGCATGGCTTGCTGGTCACAAAACAAGGGCATGTCTCAGAGGTCTTGCTGAATCTGAAAGTACATTTATCTGGAAAACCTTCATTTTCCACTCTTTTCCACTTGCCCCTGGCCTCACCAGGCCAGGGCCAGGCTGTACTCCCCTAAAATCACGATGTGCCTAGTCACTGGATTCCCTGGGACGTCTGCACGATGACGGCCAGTATGGCCTGATTCTTTACGGTCACTTGAGTTAGGAAATTATAGCACAAAGGTTCCACTTTCCTATTTTGTGTATGATTTTCCTCTGTTGAAAAATTTGAGCGGGTTGAATCCAAGAGTGTGATCAGCACTTCTTCTGGCTTTACTATGAATCTTTCAATTCATATTGGCCCAAGAGCAAATAAATTAGGCCAATGATCTGCAGAATGACATTCCTGGGGAGAGAAGTCATTAGAGAGGTGTAACCCAGGCCCAGCTCTGCTGAAGCTGCACCACTGGCAGGGAGTTGCCTCAGCTCCCTCAGAAGGTGAAGGGCAGGATGGCCGGGAACTGTGTCCTAGCCAGGCTGATACAATCCTGCTGGTCAAGGCTTCCCAGGCATGGCACAGCAGTGATGGGAGGTTTGTCTTATTTTATTTTCACTTGTGGATGAGACAGACTCCCTAAAGGGTGGGCTGGGAATCCAAAATGGAATTTCTTCATACAGAGGCCAGGTTACAAGGCCGGGGCTGTGAGGTTCTGGGGACAATGAGAAAAAATTACGCATACTTGAGTAAAGGTGGAAATGTTCCCTGGAGTAAAACTCTTCCTTCCTCGCTGAGGCCCACAGAGCTGTGATCTGACTCCCGCCCATCCCTAACCTTATCCCCACCCACTCTTCCAGCATTTGCTGAGCTCCAGCAACACCAGTCTCCTTTCCAATCCACAAACCTGCAGGCCTCTTTCCCCATGACTTTGCCTGCGTTGTTCCCACTGCCTGGAACAGTCTTTCCAACAGGTCCTCACGAGGCTTCCCATTAAACCTGAGCTCAAATGTCTTCTCAGAGATGGCTTCTCTCCCACCCATCTAAAACTGCCCTCTAGTTACAATCACATGAACCTATTTCAGTGGTTCTCAAACTTTCCTGCTTCATGGCACCCTATAGCTTTGGCACCCTGGGCTGTGCTGAACTGCACGTCAGTTCACCCAATGTATACCACACAAGGCCACTGCATATACATTCAGTCGACTGCAAATTCCCCAAGTAACACAAAAGACGCTGTTGTGGCATCTGGTACACACAAGGACTGAAGGAACAGCACACTCTGTGCTAATACTGAGGACGCTAATATTCTGGCCATTTGTCAAAAAGGTCTCATTTATGATATTATTTGTTTTATCTCTCTAATTCTCTTTTAAAATATTTCCTACCATGGCTGGCACGGTGACTCATGCAAGTAATCCCAGCACTCTGGGAGGCTGAGGCGGGTGGATTGCCTGAGCTCACAAGTTCGAGACTAGCCTGAGCAAGAGTGAGAGTCTCTACTAAAAATAGAAAAATTAGCCAGGCATTGTGGTGGGTGCTTATAACACTAGGTACTCGGGAGGCTGAGGTGAGAGGATCACTTGATCCCAAGAGTTTGAGGTTGCTATGATATCGCAGCACACCACCCAGGGGGATAGAGTGAGACTCTTATCTCAAAAAAAAAAAAAAAAAAAATTTCCTACCTTTATTCTAAGTATGGACATAAGCCTGAAGTTATCTTCTATAGAGCATCTTACTTCCATTCAATATATGTAATATATATAGAATACATATATGAATATACAGAGGGTGCCAAAAATGTATGTATATCTTAAGAAAGAAAAAAACTGTATTAACTTTGTGAGACTCAATATATACTGATAGCAAAAGATGAATACAAGTCATGTTGAGCCCTTCTTAGAATAGCATAAGTCTAACATGATTTGAGAATTATAAATTTAACAGTTTTTTTCTTTCTTAAAATTCACATTTTTGGCATCCTCTTATAGAAGTCCAACATGACTTGAGTATTACAAATTTAATACAGTTTTTTTCCTTCTTAAAATTCACATTTTTGGCACGCTTTCTCCATAGTCATAATATAGAGAGCCTATATTATGATCCAATATGTTATTTTTCAATTTAGCTGTTTTGACTCTCCCTCCATCTTACATTCCAATGCTTTAATCATCTTGCCCACTCCTAGCCTCCTCCTCCTCCTGCGTTTCCCTAACTTGTGAAGCATAAGATTTGGTACTTTATTATTGTCCACAGTTAATTTAAAATTGGAAGATTTTCAGCAGGTTTTATAATTGTTAAAACATACTTCTTACTTGTTTTTGGATAAAATATTGTTTTTCTTTTCATCTGTGATCCATGATGACCTCTAAATTGTTTTCTACCATAGAAGTTCACAAAGGAGCACATCCATTATTTTCATTCACTTCTCCACCCTAATTTTGATTAACTCTAGCACTCCTAGTTAATTTTGACAGCACATAATAAGCATCGAGATGTATTTTTAAATGCCTTCTGGACTGACTCTATATAATACATAGGCATCTCTAAACAGAGCCAATACCTAAACGCATGGACTTGCCCTGATTATGCCCCATTCCTTTCAGTAACTATATCAACTCTGAGGACTACGCTATTTATCCCTGTATAATGGGACTCTAATTAAGGTCCAGTTCCCACAAATGTTCTGGAATTTTATGAAAATATTTCTCTATGAGATCAGTATCGTGGATTAGTTGTACTTTATTCCTAAAATCAATCAATGTCAAAGGCCTCATTCTCAGTTTTATATTTGAACATGTTCCACATTCCTGGGCAGATCTTAAACACAGTTAAGTGGGTGTATTCTCTGCGTGATTTGTTCCCTCTCTGGTGGAGAAATTATGTAACACGTACTATATGGAAGCGGCAGAGATGGGAAAGAGAAGCCATGAGACTACTCAGTGACACCAAGACAAAAACAGTCCTGGAGGCTCATGAAGGTATCCAGGTGGGAAGAGTTATTTGTGGTTTTAAATTCAAATCTGCCTTCAAATGTTAGCTGTTCAAAAGATATTCACAGGGTTTAGTGAATTAAATTGGAGGACCCTGGATTATTCCATCAACTCAGCCTTGCTGTATTGAAATGCCCTCTCGAAATGACCTTGGCATTCCCTAGCCCTGGGAGGAAGGCAGTCAGAAGCTCAAGAGCTCTTCTGGCAGAGCCAGAAAATACCAATGCAGAGGGGAGACTGAGGCTGAGAATGAGAATAAATAGAACACTTGGAAGTCAGATAAATCCACCTTAGAAATAGCCAGATTCTGCCATGAAGTAGCTCTATGACCTTTAATAGCTGAAGTGATTACATCATCTTTCTTTGCAAAATATGGATACCAACACTTAGAAGTTTACGCTGAGGATACCAACATATAGATGATGTTTGATACACTGAAAGTTCTGAATATGTGTTAATTGCTTTCTTTCTCTTCCTACTTCCTCTAAAAAAAGAAAACGCAAACAGCTTTGGTGGATTTTTTTTCCACACTCTTTCATCATCAACAACAATCTTACTGTTTATATATAAAGAACTGTGCTAAGTGAAAAGACATTATCTTGTTCATGGGTTGGAAGATTTAATATTGTTACAAAATCCATGTTACCCAAAGCAATCAACAGAGTTAATGTAATTCCTATCACAATCCCAATGGTTGTGTTTTTTTTTTTTTGGCAGAAATAGCAAAAATAATTCTAAAGTTCACATAGAGCCCTAAAGGACCATAAATAGTAAAAACAGTCTTAAGAAAGAAAAACAAAGCCAGAAGCCTCATACTTCTTTGACTTCAAAGCATATTATAAAACTATAGTTATCAAAACAGTATGGTACTGACATAAAGTCAGACAGAGAACAATGAAACAGATTAGAGAGCCCAAGAATAAACTCTCACATTTCTGACCTTCCATGGGGTGCCAATGCTACACAATGGGGAAAGGACAGTCTCTTCTACAAATGGTGCTGGGAAAACTGGATTTCTACATGCAAAGAATGAAGTTAGACTCTTACATTACACCAGACACAAAGATTAAATAAAAATAAATTAAAGTCCTAACATAAGACTCGAGACTATACAACTCTTAGAAGAAACCTCAGGAGAAAAGTTTCACAACATTATATTTGGCAAAGATCTCCTGGATATGACACCAAAAGCACAGGCAATAAAAGCAAAAATAGATAAATGGGGCTGCATAAAACTTAAAAACTTCTGCTCAACAAAGGAATAATCAACAAAGTGAAAAGACAACATACAGAATGGGAAAAAAATTCTGTAAACCATATATCTGAGAAGGGATCAATATCCATAATATGTATCTATCTATCTCTATATGTATATTCTATCTATAGAATATCTATAGAATATCTATATCTATAGAATCTATCTATATCTATACATGCATCTATAGAATATCTATCTATAGAATATATATATAGAATCTATATATATATCTATAGAATATATATATCTATACATATATCTATAGGATATATATATATAGAATCTATACATATATCTATCTCTATATGTATATTCTATCTCTATCTCTAACCACTACCACTGAACATAACCAATTTTAAAATGGGCATAGACTTCAAGAGACATTTCTTCAAAGAACATATATGAACGGCTAGTAAGTGCATGAAAAGACGCTCAACATTAAAAATTATCAGGGAAGGGGTGCTTGTAGCTCAGTGGGTAGGACGCCAGCCACATACACCAAGCTGGTGGGTTCGAAGCCAGTCTGGGCCTGCTAAACAAACAAACAACAACAAAACTAGCTGGGCATTGTGGTGGGCACCTGTAGTTCCACCTACTTGGGCAGCTGAGACAAGAGAATCGCTTGGGCCCAAGAGTTTGAGGTTGCTGTGAGCTATAATACCACACTACTCTTCAGAGGGTGACAAAGTGAGACTCTGTCTCAATGGAAAAAAAAAGCAAGAAAATTATCAGGGAAATGCAAATCAAAATCACAATGAGATACCACCTCACACCCAATAGGATGGCTATTACTAAAAAACCCCAGAGAATAACAAGTGTTGGTGAGAATGTGGAGAAATTGTGACCCTTATATGGCAGGAACATATAAGGGTGTAGCTGCTATGGAAAAATGTATAGCAGTTCCTCAAAAATTAAAAACAGAATTACAAAATTTTATGAAATATTTACAAAATATTCTCTATTTGTTGGCCACTTGTTTGTAAAACTTTGTAGTGAATATTTTGTAAATAAAGGTACATTTAGCTACAGTTTCTGGGCAACTTTCAGTCCGTACTTTCAATTTTGTAAGCTGTGCATACACGCTTAACACTGCACTACACACTTAAAAATGGCTAAGGTAGTCAATTTTATTTTATGTGCTTTTGAACCACAAATTTGTAAGAAGAATTGTGCCAAACACCAAAGATGTCTATAAACATGATCTTCAAATTGTTTAGAAAATAAATGCATGGAAGATACAGTCCATGGTATGCTATGTGACACAGCAAAGATGTGGTAGGGACAAGATGCGCTTCAGAAACTCAAGTGTTGGAGAGAGCACTGCTTCTTAAATAGAGCAAAAAGGGAGAGGCTTTCTCCTAGGCCTTGAAGGAAGGATCAAACTTAGAAAGAGGCACTGTTGGCAGAAAAGATAGTGTTAGGCCTGCCATGGGAGGACAGCAACTCTGGAGACAGGAGTTGCACTGATTAGACCAGAGTGAAGGCTTTGTGTTTGGAAATAAGGAGGGATCAAGTGAGTAAGTTAGCACTCCTCTGATCAACACCAAGTTACAGCTTTTAGAATTGATCTGTTATTAATTCAGTACTAAGGTGTGTTCTTGAGCTTGGTGATTAGATGGCCAAATCCTTGCTTGCTGCCTTTTCATGCAAAAGGCAGAAACCAGAGGCAGAGGCCGAGAGAGCAGTTAGGATGAACACTGCATTGTCTAGAAATCAGGGGGGAGACCTAGGCTGGAGGTGAGCATGGGAGTGGAGTAAGGTGGCAAGGAAGGAGGGAGGGAAGAGAGAAGAGGGAACAGAGGGAGGAAGCTGGGAAGGAGGGTGGGAGTAACGGAGGGGAGAATTAGGAGAGGGAGCCATAGGATTCTTATTAAAGACCAAACAGAGAAACAATAAAGCACTGTTCCCCAACTACTATCAGCAAGTCATTATTGACATCCAAGCACAACTGGGGTGAAAAAATGTAAAATATTCTAAAATACATCTCAGGCACTTGTACTCAGCAGGAAGGTTTTGTGGGTTTGGACTTGCAATGGACCCTAAAATGTTAGCACTTAATTAGGTAAGAAATAATCAGCTTTCTCAAGAAGAATGAATTGTTCTCTTAAAGCATGATAAATTACGATACTGTGTGGATTATTCCCATGGACTTTTTCTGATTAGAAACTTAATATTGTTTTAAGCAATGTAATCCAACAGGAGCATTTCTATTTGTTAAAAATTAAATTAATTTTCACTAACTCCAAGTGAATATTAGATTGCTATCCCTAGCCCTTGTTGGCTTCATGCCACGCCAGTTAGGACAAGCACCTAAATCATTATGAGAATCCCCTTGCCCCACCCTCCCCTCATAAAGAATTGCGTTTCCTTCATAAGTAATTTTAACTAAACAGGTTTAATTACTCACTATGTAAATCCCATTGGCATTCTATCTGCCTGCCAACTATATTAAATTGATGATCCCAAAGCAGTATCCTAATTCAGGGCATCAAAACCATTAACTGTTATGATATCAAAAACACATTATGAGAAATCTTTATAGCCCATTGGTTATAGCCAATGGCTGACAGTCTTGTTGATTAAACATAAATAAAACAATTGCAACCAAGACTGCAGTGGCTGGGGACCCATATACAGTGAGGCTAGCTCAGCCCCAGGAAAAGGCTGTCTTCAGATTAAACATTACCTCTGGAGACAAGACTTTTTGCACAAAGAAGCAGTATAGTAATCACTACAAAATGAGTTTGTTAAAATACATACACTAGACCCTCTATAGCTGACCACCTCCCTACATTGACCACCTCCTTAAGCTGAGCTAATTTTCATAGACTTGATATGCACCACATATATACATCAGCACAGTAGCCCTGGCTCCTTATGTTGACCACCTCCGTATGCTCACCGGTTTGTTACAGTCCCTTGAGTGGTCAACATACAGAGGTTCTACTGTATTTATATTTTATTTATATATACAAACACATTATTTCACGCACATATATATTTTCAGACACACAGTCATACTCCCTTTTTCTTTTCCTTAGTAACACAGCATTTTGAAAAATATTTGAATTGTAAAATTGCATTGTCAGTGCAGAAAGATTTCATTTGAAGGGTAACAACTTTAGAACCTGCATAACATCCTTTCTATTGCAAAATACTCTTTGGGGGTTAGACGGCAAAGGCAGTGCTGGCATTCTTGTGTCTTGGTTGGAGGAGTGAAGTGTTCCCACTGCTCATGTGTGTCCCTCTCACTGGCTGGTAATTAGTTTGTTGTCCTGCTCAGGGCACAAAGCTTCTAGCAAGTGTTCCCAAAGTAAGTTCTGCCATTTTCAGCTGCAACCAACACACATGGAAAGGATGAGGGGCCAGGCCATAGCGTTTTTCTTCTGTTAATATTGCTAGTGGCAGAGATTCAGAGGTCAGTTCCCCATATTCATTCTGTCCTTCTTCCTAAGGATAGAACCCAGTTTTAGTCCATACATCAATGCGCCTGGTTAAATGATTACCATTTTCACCTTTTCTTTTCTTTTTCTTTTTTTTTTTTTTTTTGAGACAGAGCCTCAAGCTATCCCCCTGGGTAGAGTGCCATGGCATCACAGCTCATAGCAACCTCCAACTCCTGGGCTCAAGCGAGTCTCCTCCCTCTGCCTCCCAAGTAGCTGGGACCACAGGCGCCCGCCACAACGCC
>CAUYQV010128084.1:0-26127 GCA_963574575.1 Galagoides demidoff | reverse complement strand
ACAGAAATCAGAATAACTAAGTGAAACACAACAGAATATCCTTACCAAATCCATTATTAAAAGTGCTTCTGAAGCCACTTTCACCTGAAATGGCTCCTGAAATACAAAAAAAAAAGCAGGGGAGCATAAAAATAGAGATTTAATTCTCCCCAGACAAAATGCCCACCCTTTTCTCCTTTACCTACCCCACTAAACTGTCAGCACTCATCAAGGCTCAGAGCAAACTGGACTTTTTTTTTTTTTTGAGATGGAGCCTCAAGCTATCCCCCTGGGTAGATTGCCATGGCATCACATCTCATAGCAACCTCCAACTCCTGGGCTCAAACGAGTCTCCTGCCTCTGCCTCCCAAGTAGCTGGGACCACAGGCGCCCGCCACAACACCCGGCCATTTTTTGGTTGCAGCCATCATTGTTGTTTGGCCGGCCAGGGCTGGGGATTCGAACCTGCCACCTGAGGTGTACGTGGCTGGCGCCTTAGCCGATTGAGCCACAGGTGCTGAGCCAGCAAACTCGACTTTTTAGAAGAAATACCATTCAAACCCCAGTAGGGAGAAATTCTCTCTCGTTTCTCATGTGTATCACTCCCCTGGCCCTTCCTAGCCCTTTCAAACTCGTCCAATCTTTTCACACACATACACCTTGCACGTATAGAAAAAGAAAATATTTCCTGACAGAGATGTGTTTTTTTATGGTTATTCATAAAATAATACCTGCTTTTCTTCGCTGAAAAAATTACAAGGTATCAGCTGGAAGGGATCAAATGAGCTAAAAAAGAAAAATAAGTTTTAATATAATCTCAACAGGATTAGGACAGTAATGTTTATTAACACATTTGAAAACATGTATCAATGGTCTAAACCCAAATTCTGTTTGAATGAGAAAAATATTAAACTAGGAGAACTTTTTAGAACATTCTATCACCCTTTCAAATGAAACATTGTTCTTTTACAATGAATTAAACAAAACAAACCAACAGCTTTGGAAGAATGTTTTGTTTTAATTTTAATATCCAAAATAACACTATCCAGAGGTGTCCAATGATTACATGAGGATTATGTGCGGCCTGCTTGCTTATCTGTGGCAATGGCCATCACGGAAATTACATGCAGTCCTGTTTCTGCTCCTCGGCCGTCACTAATGTTCACGTATTGAACATGAGGCCAACACTGCTACTCTTCTTCCAATGTACAGCAGAAACTAAAATGTTGGACACCTTAAACCATCAAATGTACGTCCTACATTAAAAGCAGATTCCAAAAAGTTCAATGAAAATCTAATATGATGAGATATGAGACCCAAAAGGAAGAAAGAAGCTTTTCATCAACACTCTGTCCGTTCAATGTGCCTGCTACACAACTGGAACACGACGGACATTTTCTGAGTGAACCCGTGACAGACAATTCTGCTCAAGAAATTAACGTATTACAAAGTCCCATGATAAGTTCTTGTTTTCTTCTTTTTTAAATTTCAGACTAACATGAGGGTCCAATGTCTGCATGCCATGAAAGGGCCCTGTTGCAGCTGTGTCCTCACCCTGGAGGTCTGCCATGAAAGGGTCCTGTTGCAGCTGTGCCCTCACCCCGCAGGTCTGCCATGAAAGGGCCCTGTTGCAGCTATGTCCTCACCCTGGAGGTCTGCCATGTACCTCTACCGTGTGCTCGTTAGGTGAGAGCACACCAGAAATTCTTGTTTTAAAATGAAAAAGTAGAGGCGAAAAGGGGACTGAAACAAGGCTAGACACAAAACCATCATAAATCTGAGAAGCTGTGCACCAACGCCAGCAACTAGTCCACTCGTCAAAGCCACTTTGGAACTTTTCCCTTTCCTTTCTTTTATTTTTTTGAGACAGAGTCTCTATTAAGCCGCCCTCAGTAGAGTGCCAAGGTGTCACAGCTCACCGCAACCTCAAACTGCTGGGCTTAAGCCAGTGGTTCTCAACCTTCCTAAGGCTGCGACCCTTTGATACAGTTCCTCATGTTGTGGTGACCCCCAACCATAAAATTATTTTCATTGCTACATCATAACTGTAATTTTGCTACTGTTATGAATTATAATGTAAATGTCTGATATGTAGGATGTATTTAGGTGACCCCCAAAGGGGTCGTAACCCAAAGGTTGAGAACTGCTGGCTTAAGTGAATCTCTTACCTCTGCCTCCCAAGTAGCTGGGACTACAGGCACCAGCCACAACGCCCAGGTATTTTTTGGTTGTAGTTGTCACTGTTGTTTGGCAGGCCTGGGCTAGTTTCGAACCCGCCAGCTCCGGACCACATGGCTGGCGCCCTACCTGCTGAGCTACAGGGGCCAAGCCAAAGCTTTTTTTCTAGAATGACCATTGGTGCCATTGCTGTATAAGGCCTGACAATTCAGTTGCCACCATGTGCTTACGTTGGCGGCGCTGTGCAAACCAATCAGGAAGGCTTCCCGACCTCAGTTTACCAGCATCTCCCAGCTGTGTTCGTGTTGATGTGTGGCAGTGTCTTGCTGAGTGGCACTCATTATTGTTATTGTTTTTCTGGGCCCTACAGTGACAGCTTAGATGGTCATTCCAGAGAAAAAGAGTCCCGAAATTGCTTTGAAGGGTGGACTAGGCCCTGGCATCAGTGCACAGCTTCCCAAGGGGAGGACCTGGTAGGTGACTGGAGTGATACTCAGCAACGAGGGATATGCAGAACTTTTTCTAGGATGCTTGTAAATGTGAAATCGTCAGATTAAAAAAGTCTTCAGGTTATGTTCAGGTAAAGAAAAACACACAGGAATATGTTCACGTTAGTATCACTAAAAAAGAGCAGGATCACTGAGTTTCCATCCAACCTAGGAGCCTGTTAGCTCCCAGAGAAGAGGTATTTTGTTTTTCTTAATACACATACTATTACCTATCCCAGGTGCCCAGAATATATAAGGAGGTATTCAAAGTATTTGTTAAATAAGACAGGCATATAAAGTAAAAAGAGCTTAACACAAAAATCAACTAAAGGCCTGGGGATATTCAACCCACAGCCTGTAAAGGCACCAGCTGATTCTGTGAGGACTTTCTCTGCTGATCTGTGGTGCTGGATGATATGAAAAGAATGCAGGGACCTTTTTTATGCTTATCAGTTTTCATCAGCCTTTGTGTATTTCCTGTATTTGCTGTGTGGCCCAAGACAACACTTACACCTCCCATGTGTGGCAGAAAGAAAAAAGATCTGCTGCCCTGGGAGACAGATGAGAAAATAAAGAGCAGAAGCGCATGGCACGGCACCCTGAAGCTGAGCTGCTGCCGGTGCCTGCTGAGGACTAGAGATGGGCAGTTATGGGGCTTGTCTTCAGACACTGAAGAATTCGATGGTGAATACCAGCAAAATTCTAGAAAAGATGACTGAATGGCTGATTTCTGAGCCTTTACTAAGTGAAAAGGTGACTAAGAACAATAATGAGTTCATAAAAATACATCATGAAACAGACTTCATTATAGATATTTTTGATAAGAATCATCTGCTAGAAATTAGCCAACTAAATACATCAGTGCCTCTCAGCTTTCCTGTCTGTAAGATGAGAGTGATTTTATTAACTGCTGCATAGAGCTGATACAAGGACAAAATGACTTCATCTATGCTTCAAAATTAGCTATTTTAACTGCCACTCCCAAGGTTTACCTGTGGAGATATAACAGGTAATAACATGATGTAGTGGCATTCCTGGGTATCTAGTTTTAAAAAGAACACTGACAAACTATACCCTACTCAATAGACTGTTTGTAGGAAAAGAGAAGTCTAGAAAACCAGAACATTTAACTTATTTAGTGACCTTTAATTTTACAAGTTTTAAATTTTAGTTTATTATATATTTTAGAAAAACAAACCCCACAACAGCTTGCTAACAATTGTACTGGTACCACCCAAAGAGAGCATCAGTTATTCACGAGGTTCCCTGTCCGGTGTCTAGACTGAGCACCAATGTCAATGTTATCACCTATGTTCACTGGATGTGAACAAACTTTTCTTTTGTTCAAGGTATCCCAAACTGATAATCATTGAAATAAAAATGTCAAAACATTTAGTAGTTTTTTTTAACTTAACATGAACAGCGTAATGTAGCTACTGAATGTTTTCCCCCTACATTTTCTAACCATTTGTGATAAATGAACAAAAAAATCACTTATATAACATAACACTACACCTTTTTGTTGGTCTTGGCACTTTTAAAGATTTAACAGGTCTGCATTTTTCCTCTTCTCTTCTTTTTGCCAACTCCTCAGCAGAAAGGTGCTAAAACAAAATACCAACTGATCAAAGAGTCCACCAAATACTGAGAGGCAGTTAATAAAAATGGTTCTTTGAAACCAAATTCAGGGGCATATTGAGAACAAGACAGACTAAATTGATACAGATGTGCTTCCCTTTTGCTACTAACAAATAGAAATGCTGGATATTTTTAAAAAACTGTTTCGAAAGACAGACTTGCTCAAGGGTACCAGCCACCCAGACTTGCACACCTCAGGATCAGCAGCTTTTCCTTGTATTTCCCATTTCTACTCACCAGGGTCTGCAGTGTTGAAATTTCTTTTATAACTGAGAAATATCGCAGAGTCATGATTAAGAACACAGACCCTGGAGAAGGAGTGAGCTGAGCTCTGCTGTGCACCAGCTGGATGGTCCCCAGCAAGTTCTAAAGCACTCATATTTCAGTTGCCTCATTTTTTAAAGACAGAAACAAAAATAGCAACAATAACAACATCATGGTTGCCATGGTATTACTGCAAAGATAAAATGAGTGTAGTAGAAATACTGACAATACTGTCTAATGCACAGTAAGCCCTTGTAAATATTTATAAGATCAAACATCACATCTTCTTCTAGGCTAGAATGGTTGCTCATGCCTGTAATCCTAGTACTTTTGGAGGCCAAGGAAGGAAAATTATTTATGTTCAGGAGTTTGAGACCAGCTTGAGCAAAATGAGATAGCTACATCCTGGAATGACAGATATATCCATATCTAATAAAATTAGAAAAAATCAGCCAGACACTGGGTGCAGGTCTATAATCCCAGCTACTCGGGAGGTTCAGGCAGGAGGATCCACGGAGCCCAGGAGTATGAAGTTGCAATGAGTGATGATGATTCCATAGTACGCTAGCCAGCGTGACAGAGTAAGACTCTGTCTCAAAAAAACAATTAAAAAAAATAATAAAATAAAATCATATCTTCTGTGAATCTTTCCCTGATCAAAGCCTTTGGGAGGACCTCATTAATTCCTAGTACCAGACTTGTGGAACTTACCATATTTTATTTTCTCTAATAGAAATATAAGTACCTTATGGAAAGAACCATGAATTACTAATTATTGTACCTAAAATAGTGCTCAAGTGTGAGGTGAGGGGCAGGAAATTGGAAGGAGGAAAAAACAAGTAACTATTGAGCATCCAATGTCTACGGAGTACTTAGGACCTTTCTGCACTTTATCTCACTTACTTTTTATAATAATCTTTTGAGGGAGGTATTATCCCCATTTCATAAATTAGAAAAACACAAGATTGAATGAGGTTAAGTAATTCCTCAAGGAAACAAAACCAGAACGTGAACATTGCCACAGTTTCCATTCTAGCACACTGGCTGTTCACATGTACAAATTATATATTTAGAACATGTTTCAAAGTAATTTTGAAACTCTTTTATCAGAGCTATCATCATAGGAGGTCTGACAATTAAGTTTGCAAACTCATCCTGGAAAGAGTGCTTTGAGGCTTGGCGTCTGTAGCACAGCGGTTAAGCCACATACACTGAGGTTGGCAGGTTCAAACCCAGCTGGGGCCAGCTAAACAACAATGACAACTGCAACAAACAATAGCTGGGCATTGTGGCAGGTGCCTATAGTCCCAGCTACTTGAGAGGCTCAGGAAGAGAATCGCTTAAGCCAAGAGTAAGGTTGCTGTGAGATGTGATGCCACAGCATTCTACCAAGGGCGACATAGTGAGATTCTGTCTCAAAACAAAAAACAAAAAAAAAAGAAAAGAAAAGAAAAAGTGCTTTGAAGCGTGCACTGGGCACCAGCGTTAGTGCAGTTTCCCAGGGGGGCGCATCCTAAAGTGATGTTCCGTAATGACTGTGAGGCACTTTTTGCAGGACGAGTCTGTGAACATAACCGTCTGACCTTGTACACATACACATCTACTGTCTATGTTTCCTCCTAGGACCACAGTTTTTATTAGTATACACTAATTAGTATCTACTAATTTTATTAGTAAACACTTCAATGTTTGTAATTCAATTTATGTCTCATGCTTAGACCAATATTTTAATCAGTATATCAGAATATCATTCAGTAACTGTTTATTGACATGAATTGTATATATCAATTTCTTGGCATCCTGGCAGATATTCTTGAGCTAGAGATAAGAATGTAGAAATAGAATCAAAGTTCTAAAATGAGTTAAACTCCTTATACCACCAATGCTTTGTATTTTACTGTTTATTGATGATTTCTGTTAACACTGGAGTGAAGATACATATGTTAACATATAAAATAATACTACATGATATTAAGATATACAAAAATAAACATACAAGTTTTCATCGATGACCCATTTGAAAGGTTAAAATTACCTCAAACGTTTGTCCTTCTAAGTCCTTTGCATCACACCAGTTCCCCCAGGGGTCTCGGACCCTGCGTCTCCTCGTGCGCTGTGACAACATTGGATAGAGTAAAACAAAAGGCAGTAAGATTAATAAGAAATCACAGCACAAAACAAAAATGATGGCTAGACAGGGTGGCTCATGCTGTAAACCCAGCAGCCTGGGAGGCCAAGGCAGGAAGATTGAGAGCTCAGAGGTTCCAGATGAGGCTGACCAAGAGCGAAACCCCATCTCTACTAAAAACAGAAAAATGAGCCAGGCATGGTGGTGGGCATCCATAGTCCCAGCTATTTGAGAGACTGAGGCAGGATCATTTGAGCCCAGGAGTTTGAGTTAGCAGTGAGCTAGATGATCCCACTGTACTCTAGGTGGGGTGACAGATCAAGACTCTGTCTCAAAAAAAAAAAAAAATTAAGAATCAAATAATTTATGCATTTAAATAGTCCAATCTCTGAGCAATAATGCCTGACTAAATTTTATTTAATTAATTTATGTTCAATAGTACTCTGCTTAGAAACAAATCAGCTGATGTTAAGAGCAGCAGCAGGTAAGCAGGGTGTGGCCTGGGCAACAGCAATGAGAAGTTGCCCAAAACTAAAAATCAGTGATCACTTTGTTATTTTACTTGTATTTTTTCTTAAATTTACATTTCCCTTCATTGTTTAAGAGCTTAAACACTAGGACAAAAAGATTTTTCAGACCCAAAAGAACCACCAAGAAAATGGCTTCCCTTTCAATCACTTGTCAAAAATTTATGAGCATACACAGCAAGAGGTACAGTACTGGAAACTCAAAGCATAATGATTACAGCTCAGCTTTAGAAAGAAGATGCCTGGTTAATATAAATAATGAAAAATTACCAAGTTGGTTGACTCTATTACTAGTATCCAGTTTCATAAACTTCAATGATTAAGCCTTTAAAATGGACCAGTAGCCACAGGACAGAGCATGATTACAACCATCTCCAGCAACTCTATTTCAAAATATCCTTTTTCAGGATAGAAAATCTAAGTAGAAACCATTTATAGTCTAAATCAGGGGTCCTCAAGCTTTTTAAACAGGGGGCCAGTTCATTGTCCCTCAGACCACTACAGGGCCGGATTGCGGGCCCCCAGGACCAGTCGGCTGCTAAGCAGGACAGGCAGACGGGGCAAAAATACCTGGCGGGCCGGGCCGGATAAATGACCTACGTGGGCTGCAGGTGGCCCATGGGCTGTAATTTGAGGACGCCTGGTCTAAATACTCTGAAAAAATTAGTTACTCTGTCATCTAGACTTTGTTTTCATTTGTCTTATCTACTACTAATTTAATCTATTAGTAAAACTAACAAGATATAATGACTCTACCTTACAGAAGAATTGTTTTTAAAATAATTTTTATGATTTTTAAAATATTATAAAACTCACTGACTCTAAGAATTAAAAAATAGAAGCTAGTTATTCCGAAAAGCTGATTCTTAAGAATTTTAAAAGAAGGAATGAAAATAATAAAAAGAGGAAAAAGAACCGAACCACACAGTTTTGAAAGACACTTTAGATTTATAAATCAAAACTAAGCAGGGTGGCACCCATAGCTCAGTGGGTAGGGCGCCGGCCACATACACTAAGGCTGGTGGGTTTGAAACCAGCCTGGGCAAGCTAAAACAACAATGATAACTGCACCCCTCCCCCCAAAAAAGCCAGGTGCTATGGTGGGCACCTCTAGTCAAAGCTACTTGGGAGGCTGAGGCTTACGCCCAAGAGTTTGAGGTTGCTGTGAGCTGTGATGTCACAGTACTCTACCCAGGGTGACAGCTTAAGACTGTCTCAAAAAAAAACAAAAAACAAAAAAACAACTAAGCAGCCCAAGACCTCTTAAGCAAAACATTACGCTTTTGCAAGTTTGCCAGTAAATTTAAAGGGTTTTTTTAGTCTGTTTTTGCCTTAGAAGTCAACATGAAATTGAATGGAAGCCAGAAAAGTGAATGGCAAATTCCACTAAATGGACCATTTGTTAAACAGCTAAACAGAAGTAAGAATACTTTACGACAGGGTAAGAAGCAAGGTGGGGAGATCCCCGAGTGCGAGGCTGACAGTGTACCATGGACTGCAGACGCTGGGCAAGCTGGTATGCTTCCACCGTGTCTTTTCTGTCTCTGATTCGTGCTTTATCCACTGGCTGTGGCCGGTTATACACAGCCTGTTCTGTTGGAATGCAGGAAAGACAAACCATCTATTATTGTGCAAACCTCATTTGTCACACAGGAAGACACTTCTACACTGACCACAACTGAGCTTCTTCATTTATTCCACAAGCTTGTATTTGATGTGCTACTCAGCAGTTCTCAAATAAAAGTAATAGTATTATTATACGCACATTCCCAATAAAATGAAACATTCAAGTAATGGGTAAGTTATTTTAACTTCTGATTAAATGAGTGCTAGGCCTACATTGCTAATTGTGGCAGTCTAGTATAAAAATATGATTTCATTTTTTGTTCAGTGGCTGAGAAAGCTAAACTGTCTTAGTTTTCCTGAAAAGCTAGTCTCAATATACAGGGCTTTGGGCAAACAAAAACACTGAAATGAAGGCCAGACCCCTAGGAAGACTGTAAATTTTAGCTATTTCTATATAAAACAAAGTCATATCTGATAGAAATTTTCTGGTTAGCGCTCTCATTTTCATAATAAAGAGTACAGAATATATTCTTTTAAACCAGGGCTGCAAGGTTTTAATCGCCTTATTTTGTAACTATGAATGGCTATTACCTTCCTTTAAAGAGTTTGTGCCATGTTAATTCAATAAAAGGGTGGAATACATTTTAAACTATGCATATTCATCAGCTTTAAATTTGAAAAACACTAGAGTCAAAGAAATTTTCTTCTATGAAAAGTAGTCTGGTGCTTTTATTACATTTGGTAGAGGCTCATAAATTATTTCTTTTATTTAAACATTGCTAGATAGCATTTCTAGCACGAATACAATATTTGCAAAATAAATGGACTATGATTAGACTTTTCATAAGACAAATCCTACTTTTACCCGCCAAAGAATTGTATTAATTCTATTATGTACACTGAATATTAAAAGTACACCCTCAATTTCTACTGTGGGTCAAAGGAAAACACAGTTTAATCAAGTGAAATATGTTTTACAGCAAAATCTTAATGACACAGTTATTCCATAATATTATAGCATGTCTCTGAATTCCATATATCTAAATCTACTTGAATTCTAGCCATCATAGAAATGAATGGGTGCTGTAAAAATAAAAAATGTTGAGTGAAAGACATTGTTGGGTTTTATTTTTACCACATCCAAAATTGATTGCTCCTATCAATTCGAGGTATGTATGAATCCGTCCAATACAATTAACATCCCCACAGTTCTTCAGGCCAGGACGTACTGAGGTCTTATTTAAGTATTTCGGTTTGCATATCTCCCTAATTAAGAGATGGAAGTACAATTATTTTGGATAAATAAAAACATGATAAAAGATTTCTGGGGATAACTTTTAACATTTGAAATATCTTAAATATTATCCCCTTTCAATGTGTAAATGTGTGGTAAATAAAATACTAATACATAATAACCAAGTGCACTTTTTTCTAAAATAACATATTTTAAATAATACACTTGTAAGTGTAATGTAATTTTTACTATTAATTCTTCCCCAATGTTAAATTGAATAGAATCCAGTTATCCCAGAACCTTGAAGTTATACTTTATTTATGGACAAGTCCAGATTGAATCTTTAAATAAAAAGGGCACTGTGAGAATACATCGAAAGGATTTAGTATTAGATTTTTCCAATTTTAAAGATATTACTTAGGTTTATCCTTACCAGTTATCTTATTAAAGCTTGAAAGTTTTGTATTTCTTAAATCATACGCTAATAAATGTTAAGTGCCTACTGTCAGTGGGAAACAAAAAGACATTATAGGAAATATCAAAGGAATCAAGAAAATCCCTCAAACTATGAAAGATATAAAAGGCTCATCTAGTAAGATATATCTCTACTGAATATACTTAATGCACCATGCTAGAGAGCACGATATAAAATCTAAGAGTAACAGAGAACCAAGGAGAAACCAATTACTGACTGCTTATGCCAAGAGCTGTCCTGTGGAGTCACACACTCTCACTCTTCACTACTCTGTAAGGTCGATTCTATTATTCTCATTTTAGAAATGAGGAAACAAGGTGGTCAGAGTGATTAAAAGCATGTATGTATTTGTGCTTAACAGAAATCAGGATTCAAGAACAAATATTATAAACTAGGTATTCAGCTATATCATATAATACGGATATTTCTTATTCAATCATTATTTTATTTCATAAATTTTTATTTTGTGTCCTATATACCAGGCATTGTTCTAGGCACTAGGGATATAGAGATGAACCGTATACAGTTTCTGACCTCCCAAATCTTACATTCTAATATTAATATTACATTAATACAACAAGTGCTAGGAAGAAAAAGCCAAAAGGGCACAGAAAGAGACCAACAGGCACAAACTATTTTAGACAGACAGGACAATCTAAGCAGAAGAGAAGCTGAACAGTAATTGGTGATGGGAAAGGGTATCATAACTTCCACAGCAAAGCTGAGACTTCAGTGTGCCTTGACCGAAAAGGAAACCAACCACAAAAATGAAGGCAAGAAAACAGGAAAAGGAAAGAGCATGGCTACAAAAAAAAACCTGTGCGGAATCTGAAAAACTAAAATTGATTTAACTGAAGATCACACAAATCAAAAGGTTTTTTTTTTTTTGAGACAGAGCCTCAAGCTGTCCCCCTGGGTAGAGTACTGTGGCATCACAGCTCACAGCAACCTCCAACTCCTGGGCTCAAGCGAGTCTACTGCCTCAGCCTCCCAAGTAGCTGGGACCACAGCTGCCCGCCACAACACCCAGCTATTTTTTGGTTGCAGCTGCAATTGTTGTTTGGCAAGCCCAGGCTGGATTTGAACCCGCCACCTTAGGTCTAAGTGGCTGGCGCCTTAGCCATTTGAGCCAATCAAAAGGTTTTAAACAAAACTCAGTAATTTAGCATGGTGTTGAACAAATGGGAAGAATTCTAAAATTATCTGTTCACAAAATAGTGATGATTCACATGTTCAATCTTTTCTCCCTAACAAAGAGAGTACCTTCTATATATTCCAAGTGTTCTAAGCACTGGAGACTTAGCAACAAACTAAACAGACAAAAACCTGTCCTCACAGGTGGTGGCTGTGGCTCAAAGGAGTGGGGCACCAGTCCCATATACTGGAGGTGGGGGGGTAAAGGCGGATGCAAGCCCTGCCCCGGTCAAAAACTGCAAAAAACAAACCTGTCCTCATGTTGCCTGCATTACCATAGGGACTGAGTAGAAAGAAGACAATACACAAATAACAATGTAATATACATACATACATTTTCCAGCCCAGGTTCTGATCCAAGAAAAGTAATTTTGGGGTAGTAATAAGTTCTATGAATAAAATAAAATATAAGGCTAGAGAAGACAGAATGAAAAGGGAATGGCTATCTCAGGCATTTTAGACACGGTGGCCAGGTGATTTCCCTTAGCAGACCTGAATGACACAAGGAAGCAAAACTTGCCAAGACAGTGGAGTGACTGCAGCAAGGGACGCAGGTGGGACAGAGCAAAAAGTCAGGGTCAGGCCCTAAGTTGGAAGTGTGAAAATAATGAGTTAGGACTATAGACTTGAAAGTCACCTTCATCTAGCATGACCTAAAACAAGTTCTATATCCTCCGTGAACCTCATTTTTCTCATCTATAAAATGAGCACAAGGTGGTCAGGCTGACTACAGATGATTTAAACAACGCTATATGGCATTTGGTACACATTCAACTGTGGTACTAGTTACTATTTTAATAAAAATATTCCCCTAAACAGGGAGTCAACTGTATCTACTTTTATAAATGGCATCTTTTATCTACAAACAAATTTGGCCAGACTCTTTATAACTCTTCCTTGTATTCTTTTTTAACTGCCATCTCCAGTGCCTATCCATGCTTTCTTTTAATTCTTAAGAGAATAGATTTCAGTTCCTGTTCAAATATTTCATTTTCACACAATTCTGCTAAATCATCACACTGAAACAGCAATACCTAACTAGTTTCAGGAATCAAGACAAATGACTCAGGAAACTACTGCCATATGGTGTATAGTGCCATGTAAATTATTCTGCCTCATTTCAAATCCCAAATTCAAAATAACCAATAATAGAATTTGATGAAAATAACATTAAGTATACGCTGATCATCCACACAGACATTTTGTGTTAGTTATTATTTCAAGATCCTTCAACTTTGGCCACTCATCCTCTTATTTCCAAAAACAAAAGTGTATAGCAATAGAGATCTAATTTAATTAGTCTTTTAAGAGTGTGAATTAGGCAATGCACTGTATCAGAAAGAGTGATTTATGGAATCAAGACATGGACTGGAGTCCTTCTTCCGTCTACGGCTGGCTGTACAATTAAAGGCAGGTCCCTAAACCTCTCCTACTCTCAGAATCATTCTGCAGCACATGGAGACAATACCATCTGCCTATTTCACAAGACTATCATAAGCCATCAAATGAGATGATACAGAAAAGCCTTCTGAAAACTGTAAAGCACCAGTAAATGTCAGGAGCTGTTCCTTACAAGTATTTTTTACTATGATGCCACCCTAACCAGAAATTATACTCCAAGTAAATGGGAAACTCTCTATAAAGATGGTCCTATATAAATAGCTTCTGAAATGGTAATGGCAATTATGAATGTCTAATGACAGCTTAATTAAAATATAATGAAAAACTGAGATTACTTTCAGAATATTTCAGCTAGTAAGGTGGAAATGTTTTGGTTCCCAACATCTCAGTAAAGAATTCAAAGAAAAGGTACTGACAGTTTAGAGGGCAAACTTCCTGTATAAGAAAACTCCTGTATCCTGATGAAGCTGGATATAGGAATTATTAACACATTATGTCACAGGTTCAAATTCAAAAGCATTTATGATAGCTGTTGAAGAGAAGAGTTTCTGCAATCTAGCCACATTTAATGGCATAATTCGTCTATCATCAATTTTTTTTTCTGTACTGAAAGCACATGATATCCCAGACCTTAAGACACTGTGACAGTTGTCTCTGTTGGTCCACTGTGTTTAATTGCAAGGATTTCTCTATGTGTGTTGTTTTTTGTTACTGTTTTAAAGGGTGCACATTTGTGATCAGCATTGTGACTTGGAGATAATAAAATTTAGACTATTAAAAAAAACAAAAAAGAAAGCACATGATAAACCTGAAATTTCCCCTTTTCTAGTGCAGCATTCTCTATTCGTATCCTCATAACACTGTCTTAAGAAACTGCCCCATAAAGCAACCATTTATCCTCTTTTTCTAGGCCCCAACTCTCTAGGACAGTTGGGTTATGATAGTTACAGATGACAATGTTTATTAAAGGTTTCGAAAAAGTTTCAGTACGATAAGTTTTAAAACTTGCCTACTGAAATGATACTACACATTAAAGCTCTCTTTATTCACTAGCAAAATTCTAAATTCCACACAGGCCTAATTAAAATACTTCAGAGAATCAGCTTTTTAAAACAGCATCTAACATTAATTCTTTCTTACCATTGATCCAAAATGTAATTTCTAATTTTCAAATAGCGCTCTGGTGTTTTAGCTTGACGGCCCTCAAAAAATTCAGGAATTGCTTGTTTTTCTTCTTCTTGAATGATACTTCTATCTATTTCTACTTCCTGTTCTGGTGGCTTAAGCTCTTCTTCCTCGTGGCTTTCTTCCACCACTTGGCAAGAAGAATGAAAAAGCATTTCATTATCACTCAAATCTTTCTGAATTTCACAAGGTTCTGGAGAAGGCAACCGCCTAGTATCATCTATCATTCGACTTCCATCATGCTTGTTACAATTTTCCATCAGTTTATTACATCTCTGATTATTTAATTCAGCTGACTTTTTGTCACTGTTGCTCTGTTTTTCAGTCCACAGTGTAATTTCTGAGCTTGAAAGTTTTTCGGTTTCATCTTGCTTTACATTCTGAAGATAGTGCCTGGAAGATTTATAAAAGGGAGCTTTCTGGCTGTCTGAAGCAATGAATCCTCCTTGCTCGGTTCCCTGCATTTTGCTATTAGGAGTGTCTACTAAGAGACTGCTGCTAGAATTCTTTTGGGGTGTTTGAGAAGACAACTCATCCACTTCATCTGTGATATCAACTTCCTCATCATCAGATAACTTTTCAATTTTCACAGCATTCAGGTTGGGATCAGCACGTCCTCTTAAACATAATGGTGTCCATGCTTCTGTCCCTTTATCTTCATTTGTAACCTGCGGATTACTGCTGTTCTTCTGATTCAGTGTTTCTGTCTCTGAACCCCATTTTACCTTGTTAAAATCAGAATAAAACCCCATATTAAGATTTTAAAATGTAATGACTGGCACAAAAAGCAAGATAAATACAATGCTATTGAACTGAGTTCTTGCTAATGGTACAATGCACCTTCAATGTGCTTTTCCTCCAAGGGTTTACAACTGCATTTTATTTTTTTTTATTTTTTTATTTTTTTTGAGACAGAGCCTCAAGCTATCCCCCTGGGTAGAGTGCCATGGCATCACAGCTCATAGCAACCTCCAACTCCTGGGCTCAACCGAGTCTCCTGCCTCAGCCTCCCAAGCAGCTAGGACTACAGGCGCCCGCCACAACGCCCGGCCAATTTTTGGTTGCAGCCATCATTGTTGTTTGGTGGGCCCGGGCTGGGGATTCGAACCCGCAACCTTAGGTGTATGTGGCTGGCACCTTAGCCACTTGAGCCACAGGCACCGAGCCTACAACTGCATTTTAAATGTAAAGGATTGCCATTTAAAATTCCTATAAACACACAGCTCATTCAGGGCCTGGTGATTTTTATTGATCAAATAATCATGATTTTTATATAACTACTTATTTTTCACTGTTAAAGTAGGGATCTAGCTCAGATCAACTGTAGAGAATGAACTGGTAACTACCCATAGTAAGCTGTTCTACGAGATATTAAAATATTTCTAAAGGTTTATTTCTCAGAATGTCTGATACCTCAGCTGGTCATTTCTTATAATGCTACAATAACACTTAAGGATATCTGCACTCAGTAAACTAAAACCATTTTTCATTTAAATACAGGGATAACAGAAACAAGTTGGTTTTTTGCAGGTTCATTTAATGCAGCTCCAATATTACAGAGCTTATATTTCAAGCCATGAAATTATCTTCCTTATCTGCTATTATAGACATTAACATCTGGCAACATAACAAGGAAAAGATAATGAAAGTCACTACGCAAATGTAATTTGAAATAAAATCTTTATATACTTGGTTGTTGAGAAGTCTTATAAATAACTGACATACCCAAAGGAACTGACAGAAAGATTATTTATAGATCCCGTATCATAACAGAATGCCCCATCCACATATCTGAGGCTAACTAGTTTACTATGTAGAAAAGGAAAGGGCAACAGGAAGGAAGAAGAGATGTGCAAACACAGCCTGAAATAGTCTTTAATAACCCTACTATCTACCTGAAGTCTCCTGTTTATAATTGTAAAAAATTCAGATGAAATTAGATATATTAGATTTTACAACATAGTAATGTCTGTTATAATCTCAAAAATGCATCCTTCTGGGTGGCCCCTGTGGCTCAGTGAGTAGGTTCAAACTTGACCCCGGGCAAACTGCAACAAAAAATAGCCAGGCGTTGTGGTGGACACCTGTAGTCCCACTTGGGAGGCTGAGGCAAGAGAATCCCCTAAGCCCAAGAGCTGGATGTTGCTGTGAGCTGTGACGCCACAGCACTCTACCAAGGGTGACAAAGTGAGACCCTGTCTCTAAAAAAAAAAAAGAAAAAAAAATGTATCCTTCTACCTTAGGTCTACAAGTAAAACTGGAATCCCATGATATACCACATGTTCCAGGTTTAATAAGCACAGAAATAAGAACCAAGTTAAGTTTTATTCTGTTCCTTAATACCTCAACCTTAGTGAGCTGCCTAGAAAATGCTTTTCTTTGGTTATGAGAGAGAGTAGATAATTAATTAATATATGATAAATGAATTCCATTAACTACCACCTATGTCCAGCTAACACTAAGACAAATCTTTTTTTTGAGACAGAGCCTTAAGCTGTCCCCCTGCGTAGAGTATCATGGCATCACAGCTTATAGCAACCTCCAACTCCTGAGCTCAAGCGAGTCTCCTACCTCTGCCTCCCAAGTAGCTGGGACCACAGGTGCCCGCCACAACACCTGGCTATTTTTTTTTTGGTTGCAGCCGTCATTGTTGTTTGGTGAGCCCGGGCTGGATTCGAACCCATCACCTTAGGTGTATGTGGCCGGCACCTTAGCCACTTGAGCTACAGGTGCCGAGCCTAAGACAAATCTTATATTCAGAGTAGAGCTCATCATTTATAATTAAAACCAATTTAATCTAAGATACTTCCAAATTTTATACAGTTAAGTTTCTAGAACTTAAACAGAACATACACAAAAATCCTATATATAATAGTAAATGGTTGAATACAGTACAAATTACTTAAAATATTAAGGAACTAGATCACAACTACACTTTTCTTTGTACTGCAATTAAAATTTCAGACAATTCTTCATAACTGCAAAAATTTCACTGCTATTAAACAGATTTCAGGAGGACAGCATTTATGTTCCCTAAGCTCCAATAATTCTTGAAAATTTCTATAATGCAAATATTTTAAAAAGAAATTTTCTGGTCTTTCCATTAAGACCTCTAAGATTTTCTCTTTAGAACATAATTTGCTTTATGTTTTTGAGCAATTAATATTTTGTCCTTCTATCTAACTTTATGAAATTAAGTGTAATAAAATAACTAATTTAACAGCAACACACAAAACCCTGAAGATATGCTCTGAGGTTTTGAAAGAATCACTTGTATAGTATTATTTGGGCATAAAATACTTTCACTATAAAACTTTAACACTTGAGTTAAAGACATATTTCTACTCTTAAATTTTGTCTATTTTAGATATTATCATTATTATGGTATTTTTATTCTGCTTATTTTTTTTAATTGTTTGAGATTCATTGATGGTACAAAGAATTATGTTGCACTGATTGTGGTTGTTAGGTAAACTCCCTCATATTCTGCTTACCTTGTTTTTAAAATACTGTCTGGCATAACTCTTCACTTGTAAAACAGTGCGACTTCCAATTAGCTTTGCAATTTTGGTCCACCTTCGGCCAAATTTAGCCTATGTTATCAAAATGAAAAAAATGCTTTTGATTAATTTCCTTATGAATATTCCATGCAACTGCCACATATTAAAAAAAAATTTAAAAGCCTCCATCTTTATTAACTTTCTAAAGCATACAATGAAGCCTTCTACACAGACCATGCTCATAAAATCAAAGCCCACTTTCTTCTTTCAGAACCTGGACTACTGAATATTGACTACAAAGATTTATGAATTCTTTTTGAAAAGAAAAAAAAAACCAGCTAAGCGAAGACCTATCGCTTCTATTCCCTAACCATCTGAATTCCTATTGCACATGGTGATGTTACAGATCTAAAATAACTTTTTCAAATAAGTGACTGAAATAGAGGCAGACTATGTTTTCCACTTAAATGATCAACTGAACATGTTCCATGCTAATTTCTCAGTATTTTTTTTTAACCAAGATTTCGTATCTTGGAATATTCATTAGGTGAATCACAGCAGAGACTTTTGCTCTACACAGATGTCACAGTGAAACCTAAAAGACCGAATCACACATGAGGCTGACCTCCAGCTAATGCCTCCTGACACCCCGCTGGCATCCAAGGCAGTGCACCTCCTAACACTGAAGCAGCAAGGGAAAAACTGAGAACTCAGGGAACTCCTGTGCGTTCTGAAGTACAGAAAAGAACACGTATAATTTCAAAGCTAAAAGGAATTTTTTAGTATCAAGTCAAACTATCACCTAATACTGTACATAAATCCTTTATATAATATTCCCAATATAGGATACTACCCAGCTCAACAATTCTAATTTTTCAGAATTCTTAAAACTATGAAAAACAAAAACCTAGACACAACTCTGGAACGTTGACCCCAGCATCAGATGTATAGGCTAGGCAGTCATGCCTTATGGTAGCAAATCATCTTCAAAGAACTGACTTAAATGATAAACCTTAATTTATACACTTATTTCTGATATTATTAGAAAATCTGATGACAATTTCTTATAACTCTAAGTACTTCTGGGAAGATTATTAAGTATAAATTAATTACTTAAGATTGCTCGTAGCACCTAGCTGAGATCAACTTACCTGAAGAACTAGTTATCTCTATTATGGGATATAGGCAAGTAAGTAACTTGGTAGTATAGAGCACCTCTAGAGACAGGAGAGATCCAGAGAAATTGTGTTTAACTGGACGGTAGGAGCTCGGGCACTAAGAAAACTGAGGAGAGGACACCAACAAGAAAAGCAAAGAAGACAGCTATTGTGGGGCACACCTGTGGCCAGCAGCTAAGGCACGGTGGGGGTGGGGGGAGGGAATGAGGGGAGTGCGGGGGCAAAAGGATTGCTGGAACCCAGGAGTTCAAGTTCAGCTTAGGCAACATAGTGAGACCCCATCTCTAAAATAAATAAATAAATAAATATATGGAGGAGTAAAGAAAACATTTCACCAATTTCAAAATAGAGCAAAGGGGCAGCTGTATGCTCAAGAAAGGGAAGAAAAATCTTTCTTCATTGTTCAGCACCACAAATTCCCTTCAAGCCTGAGAGAATCAGTCTTTATAAGCAAGCTACATCAACAGATTAAAAGGACTGGGAACACACCAACTCCATGCTTCCTGCATGGAAAACATTCAAAGTTTAATGTTTTCTCAGTATACACAGATTTTCACGTATCTCTATATAAATAAATATACATTTGCTTATATATGGACAAAATACTCTGGAAGGAAACACAAAGAAGAGATGACACTGGTTATGTCAGCAAAGAGAACTGTAGGCCCCCAAGAGAGTAAGAATACACAACACCCTATAAATTTAGGAGCCTTTTACATTTTGAGCCATGCAAATGTCATCCCCATAACTACCACCAATATCACCCTAAAAACAAACCTTAAATTCATAACTCATTTGCATATGCACGCATATACATATTTGGTCTTTGATATGGGGCAAAACACCAAAGTTGTCAGCAATCTTAAATAAGTGACTAATTGATTAAGGTTAGATTATATAAATGATGGTCATGCAACAGACTGAGATAAAAATATAAAAAAAGATAACCAATACAAGAATAAAACCTCAAGGTAGTTTATATATTTATATAAGATCATAGAGCATACAGATGTCATGGTGTTAACTAAAAAATACAATAACATTTCATTTTTCATCATCTGTAGAAATGTTAACAATGATATTTCAATTAGAATTCATGAATCTTACATAAATATGTGAATATTCTACTACAAATATATGTAGTGTACAAACACACATAATTTCAAAATTAGTTAGAACAATACTGGGTAATATGCACTTTAAAGGAAAAGATATTACCTAATTTGACAGTAGAAATAAAAGAATTTTGAATATTAAAGTTTTTTCAAAATTAGAAATTGGCATAGGTATTTTTTCTGTTATTTATAACTTATGGACATTTAAACAGATCTCAGTGCAGTAGACAGTCACATGAAGGAAATGTTTCTGGTCTTCATTTATATCCACTGAAATATCAGACTGTGTACACAATGCCAAGTATCTGAATAAAGACTCAGCTAATTACTCAGTTTCAAATACACAAGTTTTTGTTTTGAGAACATCAGAGCATTAAATAACTTTGCCTTTTAATCCAGGTAGTTGGTGTCATGTATACAGACATAGTTCAATTTCTTGGACTTCATTAATATCCAAAAGTGTGAAAACTGTACACTTAAGTCTATTTTAGTACCTTAAAAAGAATTCTCCTGTACTACACTATAAACATCATTACAGAAAAACTAAAGGTGTTAAATTTGTAATTAAAAAGAAAACTCCAGTCTTTATAAATTAACTTAACCTTATAACTATATTAATATTTGCTTCTAGCACCATTTTACTATAAATTAAAAATTGCTCTATTTACCAGCCCTTGTTCAAACAGCTCTTTTTCTTCTATGGTCCACTTTACTGAGTAACTGGCTGGTTTTGTAGGAGAGTGTACCCTGAGGGGAAAAAAAGGAATTGCAAAAAAAAATTTCTGAAATGGAACATTCCATATTTATGCAGCTAAAGGTTATAGATAGCCATGGGCTAAATTCAATACTTTGAGTCTAAGAATTAAAAAACAAAGAACAAAAAAAGAAGGCGGCTGCAGATTCTACCTGGGGGAGAGATTTACCCTGTCCCATATCTCTAGCTCAGGATGAGGAGCCCCAAAGACACAGTCCTTGGGTCTGAGTGAGGTTAACCCAAAGGAAGTCAATGTGGGAATAAACCAATCAGCTCCCTTAGACAGGAGAGAAAGCAGCAGCAATAACACATCCCCAGTGTCTGAAAGGCAAGTAAGAATTCCAACTGGTTCCAGAAATACTATCTCTTTACTACTTTCGTGCAAATCCATGTAAATATTGAGCCAGAAAAGTACTCAAAAAACTAAGGCATCACTTTATTGCTTTTAAAGTTCATTATCTTAGGAAATTAAAAATAAAATAGTGATGACGTTCACTAATTTAAGCAAGCTATTAATTTCATTTTATTGTTGTTTATTTAGCAAAACACAAAAGCCAAAGGCTACTCAGTGCTCAAGCTCTTGGGTAACTGGGAATATGTAAATCCACCCTTTAAGAGTAAGCGGTCAAATAAAGTCAAAATTTTTTTAATTACAGCAAAAGGATATTTTTAAAATAGTTAATTTTTCTAAATAATTTTTAAAAGCCACAAAGCCAAAGGAAAACTTTGTTGAAAACTGAAAATTAACTGATAAAGCAATAGAAATCAAGTCAATTCCTAATATATTAGATAATAGCTTAACATTCTTCCCACAAATCCCTAGGAAACCATCTTTTCCATAATCTGATAGAATCACCTATGTAGGGCCATAGATGAAATTCTGGCAAGTAAAGAACATCGTAAAATTATATTCATAGCATTCCAACATCTGCACCAAAAAAATTCTGTTTTTATATTTAATGTTTATAACCCAAGGTCAAGAGGGATTTTCCACAGGCCAACTATGATTTTATAAAAAAATTAAAAATTCTCCCATATTTTTTGACTAATCATAAGGGTTTTAAAAATAAAAAACCGCAAGTACCTACATGATTTTTGCTGTTTTCTGCAGACTGCACCACATGAAAAAAGAAAATAAGGAAGTGTGTGAAGTTTCTAAAAATACAATCCAGACTTTAAAAAGTCTTATAAATTGATGTTACCTCTTCACATATTTTTTATCATCTTCCTTTTGATCAAGCCAGAATTTTTCCGGTAGAGATTTTTTAGATAAATAATACCTGTGTAATTATTAAGGAAACTTTTTAAGCAACATTAAAGTCATATAATTTTTATGCAACTTACACAAAGTAGGCACTCTTAGACTAATGAAAGTTATATTTGAATTCAAGTTAAACCAATTCCTCTCAAAGCCCTTTTCAGGTCTGCAAAAGTTATGTTAAACATGCTTATACCTCAAAGGGTTGTTACATGGATTGATAACATGTAAAATCAAGTAACATGGCGCCGGCACTAAATGTGCGCTATAAAAATGCTAGTTTCCCTTATCTGCCCCATTATAAGTAGCTAACAGAAGATCCAGCCTCACATATAGAGAATGTCACAGATGACAGTGATTGGTTGTCCAAGGCAATTTGGGAGTATTTGTTTTCATATTCTAGGGTAACATAGAAAAGAGTTCAAGGATCTTCTCTTCCCTAAAAAAATGACAAACATTCACCAAATCGGCCAGGAGAGCCTCCCTTTCAAAAGTTAACTAGCTTAGAGAACTACTGTTGGATTAGTCTCAGATAAGTGTCACTTAACAAACTCTTAATGAGTATATACTGTATATGTCAGGTACTGTGCTAGAAGAAAACATTAGTCCTATCCTGTAAATCAGAGATTTTCAAACAACGTGCCATGAGAGGATCTTAGGTATGCTGCAAAAATTTTTAAAGATCATTAATTAAATTATATTTTGAAAGAGGTTCAAAGCACAATTAAGTATATTCTTTTTTTCCCCTCTTTTTTTGATGAAATTTTAGTGCGCCACATAAGTTTAACTATAGGTTCAAGTGCCATGAGATAAAAAAAGACCGAAAAACACTGTTCTAAATGTTCACATATTAACTTTTACTCATATTTGTTTCTCTATCGGCCAGCAAACAAGTGATTACTAAGTGCCCATTCATCCAGAATTGCACCGTAGCCATTAACTACTCAACTTTTCAACTCTTAAAACATGGTTTGCATAAACTGAAATGTACTGTAAGTATAAAACACACTGGATTCAAAGACTCAGTACAAAACAATGAATGTAAAATATTAATGTTTTAATATTGGTTATATATTAAAATGATAATATTTAAAAATATTTAGAAATACTCTAAAGTCAACAGAACACATCCACAAAATGCAGATGAATGCATTAAAAACAAACTACTCCTTGACTATCATTGATAGTCTCTGTAAGTCACAAGATCAGAAGTTCAATCTTCTCATTTACATACAAGAAAACTGAACCATAGATAAGAATGCACATCTTTTGAAGAAAAATTTGCTTTGTACTTTTTATTTAGATTCTTCCCACATAACACCTGTAAATTATAAAATGACAACTTTTACATGTTCTAATTCTGTATCCCTGGACAAATTAACTTCTTTGGGTTTCAGCTTATATAACTCTGAAAATGAGAAGTTTGGACTTAAGATTCTAAATCGTTTAAATATTCTATCATTTCTACTCACTATTCAGATATTCCAAAAAGTTAGCTGACAACAGAAACTCAAAAATACTGAGTCAGATATCAGACAATTTAATGGTAAAACAGAACATCATGGGGAAAAAAATGTTGCTTTTTGCACAGATAACATATTACATAATAGCAGCCCAGGGCTGAATACGACCCATATAGTAAACAGTGGCTTCTTGTAATCATTAAAGGATACTCTTCTTCCAACAACATTTTCTCAATGACAGCTCTGTTCTCTTCACTGATGGTGCTATCCAGAGTCCAAGGCTATTAAAAAAGAGAATATACTATTTTTATTTACTGCTTTTTGAAATTAGCTTCTAAGTTTTGTTAAATAAAATTACATAGTAATGTGACTACAAATCACAACAGCCATCATTCACTAAGACATGAATCTTTGATTCTCATGATACAGTGAGTGAGACAGGCATTAGTGTGCGTACTTCACAGATGCCGCCACAGCACTGCTAGCATGGGAAGTGGAAAAGCAGGGAGCTTACACTCAAGTCTGTAGGATGCCAAGCCTCATGCTCCCATCCATTTTGAGGTAATAATGGCCACCAAGTACAAGAAACTATTTATTAAGCACTAGACATTTTGCTAGACACTTATCCTACATCTAGAATTTACCACCATTCCTTTCCCCCCTCAGCCACAATCTCCATGAATGATCATACTCATTTCAGCTCTCAAAAGTTAAACATTTTCAGCTCATATTTTTTCTCCAAGCTCTAGACTGTTATATCCAACTGCCCACTCAAGATTTCCACATGAATATTTAATCGGCTTCTCAAACTTTAAACATACTCAAAATAGAGCTCATCATCACATGTCTCCACCTGCTTCTCCTCCTCCTCCCAACTTTATAAAAGGCACTACTTACTAGTCACTACAGTCTTCCATCTAGAAATCCAAAAATTACTGTAGCTTCATTTTTTCCTCAATCCCCATATCCAATGTATCAACCAGTTCTACTTCCAACATAATTCAAACCCGTCTATTCTAGCCCTTCTGCTACCACCTCAGGCCAAGGCCTCATCAGCAAATCTGGCTTCATTTACTGCAAACTGTGCCTAAACTGGTTCCTTTGATTCTACTCTTGCTTCCCCACCATCCAATTTCACCATAGTACCCAAAATGAATTTTACAAAAATGAATTTACTCATCTGTACAAAGTATTTTTTGTTTGTTTGTTTTTTTGAGCCTTACTTTGTAGCCCTCCGTGGAGTGCCCTGGTGTCACAGCTCACAGCAACCTCAAACTCTTGGGCTCCAGCGATTCTCTTGATTCAGTCTCCCAAGTAGCTGGGACTACAGGCACCCACCACAAAACCCACCTATTTTTATAGAGACAGGGTCTTGCTCTTGGTCAGGATGGATGTACAAAGTGTTTTAATGATGCCCTAGTTTGCTTACAATAAAATTTAAACCCCTTCGCAAAATCTGACCCCCAAACACCACATGACAGAGTCCCAGCCTGCCTCTCCAACCACGTCACACACAAAGGAGCCCCAGGCTGCCTCTCCAACCAGGTCACACATGAAGGAGCCCCAGCCTGCCTCTCCAACCATATCACACACGAAGGAGCCCCAGCCTGTCTCTCCAACCAGGTCACACATGAAGGAGCCCCAGCCTGCCTCTCCAACCATATCACTCACGAAGGAGCCCCAGCCTGCCTCTCCAACCACGTCACACACGAAGGAGCCCCAACCTGCCTCTCCAACCATATCACACATGAAGGAGCCCCAGCCTGCCTCTCCAACCAGGTCACACATGAAGGAGCCCCAGCCTGCCTCTCCAACCAGGTCACACATGAAGGAGCCCCAGCCTGCCTCTCCAATCATGTTACACACGAAGGAGCCCCAGCCTGCCTCTCCAACCACGTCACACACGAAGGAGCCCCAGCCTGCCTCTCCAACCAGGTCACACACCATCACTCTTCTTTTTCTCACCACCATCTTGGACACTGGCCTTTACCTAGTGTGAAGCTTTTGCACCTGTAGGTCTTCCTGCTTAGAGCTTTTCCCAACTGTTTATGGACGGACCCTTTCCATTCCCTTTCAGTTTACATCTCACCTCCTCAGGGTTACCCTGACATCTTTATCTAAAGTCGGCTCCCACAACCTTCAGTCAGCATCTTATTTCCTTGATAATCTATAATTAGTTGGTCTATTTATCACCCACCTGACTCGTCTTTAGACTGTAAGTCCTTTAAGAACCATGTCTACCTTCATTAGAGTTACATACTCCAAACCTGGCCTGGTGCCTGGCACACAGTAAATAGAACTCAATAAATGATTGCTAGAGAAGAAATGTATTCTGTGATAGCCCCCATTCTTTTCTTTAAGATAAAGAAATTAGAAATTTGGCTTACAAATTTGAGAAGTGGTATAGAAAGAATATATACCTAACTCTGTCTCTAAAGCTATTTCTTTTTCTTTTTTTTTTTTTTGAGACAGAGCCTCAAGCTATCCTCCTGGGTAGAGTGCCATGGCATCACAGCTCATAGCAACCTCCAACTCCTGGGCTCAAGCGAGTCTCCTGCCTCCACCTCCCAAGTAGCTGGGACCACAGGCACCCGCCACAACG